>QVIK01000382.1:0-30169 GCA_003957845.1 Oidium heveae
TTGGAAATAGTCAAATAGCCTTATATCTCGTAGTTTTTCCATATCATAAAAGATTTTCTGGTAAATTATGAAGCCATTAATCCGTTTTTCAATACATCCTCGTCATTACGAATATCAAGTCTTCTATTGAATGTTGATTCATCAACTTTAGCTCTATAGTGGTCGGGGATAATCAACTTTGGGTTTTTTTTTTTTTTTTTCGGAAAAAAATTTTCTTTACAAGTTGTAGTATAGCGTGATGGACGCGGCTCAAAGAGTCCAGTTTTTCGGCGACGTACAACGGATACTGGTTCTTACAAGCTTTAGACGTCTTAAATCGATTCCTAGACGGCAGAATATTATATCCTACGGTGGCAATCGAAAATGACCTCCTCTAGCACAGAAATTCGTCCAATACGGCACAATTTAATGTACGGATTTTTCGATTTCTGTCTCTTCTATAAAACCTGGCTGTTCTGTGGCTAACTGTGAGGTTAACCACTGATCAGTGTTGGTATCACAGGCGTTTATGGATCCAATAATGGGTTCTAATGGTAAAATTCTGATTCTATCTATCTATCTTCTTCTATCACAACAAAGTATACTATGTTTAAGTACAAGTTCTGTTTTCCCGCTTAAATCCCGTGACTCATGAAAAAGCAAATACAGTTTAATAAACAGTGCGGACGACATAGGTCCAAACAGTATGACTACCGAAAGCTTGCCAACTTGCCAAATAATTCCAACTTCTACTACAAACACACCCCTTTAGTTGTGAAAGCGAATTTTAAGTCGATGGAACGACTACATAATGGATATTGAAGTTAGTATACAAATAGTAAATATTAATAATTATGAAACAGGAAATTCTTCTGTTGATTTACTCAATAAATGACGAATGTTTACCAAGCAAAGTAGTTCAACAAGATTCTGATGTCTCTGTGGCGGCAAACCTTTTTGTCATTCCATCCGCAACCATGTGTTGAGTATCAATCCTGCCGACGATAATTTTCTGAGCTTGCACTTCCTGACGAAGCCACATATTGTGTTTATCAATATTTCTAAGCTTTGTTGATAATCTTAGCGCGTCTATTTGAAGAAGTCAAAGAGTCTGTTTATTGTCTGAATAGATCAATTATCGAGTCCTCGTTAAAATCTAAGTTTATCGAGCTGAATAGTCGTAACCACGGTAAATATTCTTTTGCAACAAATGAAATAGCTAGTAATTCTGAATGGGTTGATGAAGTAACAACAGTACGCTGTTTTGTTGCTTTTAAGTGGACAGCTACACCAAACAGCATAAAAACAAGCCATTTGATGACCATATAGTAAGTGCATCATCTGCGTATGATGTATCAGCTAGTCCTGAGAAAAGTTTTTCTTAATGGATCCATTAAAAGAAAGTGCTAAAAACTGAGTCGAAATTACATATGAAAGACAATTGTTGAGTTTTTTTATGTGCTCAGATGATGGATTTTGAGCAAATTCACTCAGCTTAGAAATTGAAAATGCTATGTAAAGTCTTGTAATACAAGCTGCGTAATTTAGTGAACCAAGCTTTTGTTGATAACCAAGAATTTGTTCTTTTGTCGCTCTTTCTTGATTTGGTACTAATATAATACTCGACAGTGGAGATTTGGGTATTTTCTTACATTGAAGTGAATATATCTTGCGAAGAGAAAAAATGTAATCATCCTATAACAAATACAGCATTTTAGAATTCCTTTCTCGAACAATTCTGACGTTTAAAAATTGCTTGCTTCTCCCATAACTCTTAATCCATATAATCTCATTAGATCTTTCTCAAAGTCATCTATTTGGTTTTGATTGTTTTCGTGATAAATGGCTAAGATATTATCGACATAAAAGATGACAGAAATCCAGTCATTAGCATATAAACAATTTACACTTAGAACTGACCGCAAAGAAAGTTTTTCAAAAGTAGCCGTTAGATGTTGAAACCAATAAAGAGGTGAGACCTTGAGTCCATATACAGCTTTTGTTACATTTAAAATTTTCCCCGGCTATTTATACCCTTCTGGGCATGTCATATAAATTGGTACTGGCGATGATGCATTTACAAATGCATTGACAGCATCATATTGTCTTATTTCAAGATCAAAAGTTGTAGTTATTGCCATGAGAGCTCTGAAAGTTTGAGCAGCAAGTGTCGCAGCATTTGTTTCTTCATTTGTTTCTTCATTTGTTTCTTCATTTGTTTCTTCATTTGTTTCTTCATTTGTTTCTTCATTTGTTTCTTCATTTGTTTCTTCATTTGTTTCTTCATTTGTTTCTTCATTTGTTTCTTCATTTGTTTCTTCATTTGTTTCTTCATTTGTTTCTTCATTTGTTTCTTCATTTGTTTCTTCATTTGTTTCTTCATTTGTTTCTTCATTTGTTTCTTCATTTGTTTCTTCATTTGTTTCTTCATTTGTTTCTTCATTTGTTTCTTCATTTGTTTCTTCATTTGTTTCTTCATTTGTTTCTTCATTTGTTTCTTCATTTGTTTCTTCATTTGTTTCTTCATTTGTTTCTTCATTTGTTTCTTCATTTGTTTCTTCATTTGTTTCTTCATTTGTTTCTTCATTTGTTTCTTCATTTGTTTCTTCATTTGTTTCTTCATTTGTTTCTTCATTTGTTTCTTCATTTGTTTCTTCATTTGTTTCTTGCATATCTCCACGACCTACTAACATTGCTTTATATTTCTCGAGTAGGCCTTCTGAGTCGAACTTGTACTTAAAGAACATGAATGGAAGTAATTTATCCACCCCTTCAGATTCATCAACATAACAGAATGTTGATTTCTTTAGTAGAGTATCAAACTCTCTATTTGCAGCTGCTTTAAATTCAATTACGTATTTGTGCCTAAGCATTTCGTTCCAGTTTTTTTTGGCTCAGTGGTCAGGTTATCTTTATGAATCTTCTGTTTATTTCCATTGAATTTAAGACACAAGGCAAATGCCTGATAATACGGTATATAGTGGACCGTTGATTCTAACAAAGCAGAATGAGCTGCTTCTCTTGTTGATTTTCAAGTGCGCGGTCCCGCAATTATGTTCCTTTCATCCACTTGACTTGAAATTTCATTATGTCTTGGTGTTATTGAATGCCCTGAATTTGGATTTATAATTGGAATTGATTGAGATGATGTTATTGAAAAGTTATTGTTTTGAGAGCCTGATTCCTTTAGTTCTGGTATAGGTTTACTTTCAGGTAATGGTAAACCAGTATCTAAGTTTGCATTTTCTTGTGTCTCATGCGTAGAAATAGGTGTTGAAGTTTCAATACTAGGATTGTCTACAACAATATTCTCGACACTTTGAGTTAAGGAATCATTAAATAATTCCTCTTCAGTGTCACTTTCTTGACATTTAGCAATATTAGGTGAACTTGTCTTAGGAGTTTCCACTAAGACTACTATTTTTTCTGCTGTTTCTACCATAAGGTTGCCAATATCAACATCTTCAGGGCTATATCTTTTCGATGAATCAAATTTTACATCCCTAATACGAACTACTGTTGATTTAGACGGAACCCTAACCCTAAAAATATTAGTACTATCATATCCAACTAAATATCCAATCATTGCTCGCGGTGCCTGCTTTTGTAGTTTTGGTATATTGTGTACAAGGACAAAAGCTTTTGATCCGATAATCTCTATATGTCCAGCTAGTAGTTTTCTCTTATTTACTAGTTCGAATGGATTTTTCCAACCTAAATTTTAATGGGTGTTGTATTACTTAAATATGCAGCTGTTTGACTCAACTCAGGCCACAGGTCATGTGGAAGTCTCGATTCGATCCTCAGTGATCTCTCAATTTTTGAAAGCCATCTACCAACCACCTCAGCCTCACCATTCTGAGCCTGTGTATATGGAGCACTAGTTTCAATTTTAATCCCATTCTGTAATGCATATGGTACTAGTTTAGAACAAACTGAGGTTTCTCCATCCAAGCGAATATATTGAGGATAGTAACCAAATTTGGCATACACCCACTCGCAAACTGGAATTAAGTGGTCCGACGCTTGGGTTTTACGGTGATGGATTTCAACATCTTTCCAAAGTGTAAAGGAATCATGAATATGGGATTTATAAAGTGACCCATCAAATCCAGCTGTCATGAAGATATAGTCCCACTGGATACGATCAAATGGATGATTTACTGGGTAATTTGTCTCACTCCGTTTTGAATTAATTCTATGAGCTTGAGCAAGCGAACAAACCTCACATTTTAAAACTGAGCTAGATGCTAAGTTACTCTTCATGAGTGTTATTCCTTCAAGTGAATTCTGAGTATGTTTTATTACTTCTATTGACGGATGTCCGAGCAGTTGATGAAGCCTTAATTCGTCTAGTTTTTGATTCCTAGGTTGATTTAACTTTGATGAAGCAAATGAAGATTTTAAATCGCATATTGTATCATTATGGAATGTCCAATGCTCTGCATTCCAGAAAAATTTACAAAATAAAATATTTTGTTTAGTTAAAATGTTGAGGAATTTTGAATTCCAATGAAAATTTCCAGCTGCCAATTTATTTAATGAAACTAAGTTAGTCATAAATCCAGAAATATAAGCTACTGTATTCAGCCTTATATTTGCTTCCCCAGTTGAAGTGGTTACTGGAAGAATAACGTTTCCATATGCTTGAATATTATATTCTGTAGCACCTGCCGTTAGTTTGTCCAGTGAATTTTCGATTAGCTCGATTCTCCATTTTCTGATATCATTTATGACATGTGTATTACTGGTATTGTCTAGAGTCCTGTGATTATAAAGACTACATCTTCCTTCTGAGACTGAATTTGATGATTGAGTTACAGCAGAGGTGCTATTTTCGTTAAGACGGGCAATAAATGATCCAAGTAGATCTTTTGGTTTTTCATCTTATCTCTTATCTTTCTTTTCTTTTCTAGACTTATACCATGCGTTAAGTTCTTCCTTTGTTTGCTTCTTGGCTTTTTTAAAGTGATCTAAGTTTATCATGTAAAATTTGAGCTCATCTCTTAGTGTCTGATTTTGAGGTAACGAAACTACTTTCCTGATATTTTCGTATTGTTCAGCTGTACTGGTCCATTCAGCTGGTGCTGAATCATTTACTAGGTACCAACACTTAGTAACTGGAGGTTTACCATTGCAGGGACACTGAATTCTGTCACTAGTATTGCTTAAATTTGATGTATGCCCCTGAAATTGAACGCCTTTACTTATTCTTGAATCCAATTGTGCCGAAAATGAACTGTGAGATCTTATTCTTTCAAAGTCCTCTGACTGTAGAAGAGATTGTTGGCTATTCTTTGACCTAAAGTTATTAATTAACTGTCCAAGGTTGAGTTTTCTTTCAGGGTTCTTTTCGATCATGTTTAGCTGGAAATCAGACCAGTTAAGATCAATTGAAGATACTGCATATATAAATCCGTAGCACAACCCTTCATCGTCTTCGTCGTGTAGTCCTATATCTACTACCTTTGAAAATTCTACGTTCTATTCGTCAAAATACTCTTCAATTGACTTATCTCTAGTATATGTTTTTAAAGCAGTTAGGTTTGGTTGTACTAGTCTTCGTTGAACGTGAAGTTTTGGTTGAAGAGCCTTTTGGAGTCGATTAAGTATTGCCTATGGTGTGCAGTTTTTATGGTTAGACAATCTCGAATGAATCTTTGAACGTCATTTAGTCGATTATAGAGTAAAGTAAAATCTCTTTCTTCCCACTCAAAGTCTTTTATTGCTAGTTGATATACTTTGATGTATTCTTGCCCATTCTACAAAAGTTTAGCTGTTGTGACTGGAGTAGATGTTTGAGAGACAGAGCTTTCAGCAGACTCAAGTGAAACAACATTCTTAGGCTGAAAATCCTCTGGTCTCGGCCGAATTAGCTCTGATAATAGTTGAGGCTGTGAATCTAGCTGAGGGTTAATATACTTCCAAATATCTCTCTCTTCACCACCACCCATCGCTGTTCTTCTGACTTAATCAATGAAAATTTGCCAGCTCATTGGCCCGTCAAGCAAGAGCTTATTTTTTATCACTTTACATAAAATTTTGAGCTTTAGATTCAATAACAGAGGTGAGTAGGTATTTTGAAGAGAAAGATATTGTGATCAGGAGGAAATATCAAAGATTTGAAAGAGTATTTTGATTTTGTCGTTATGCGAATACCGGACTCATACCTGTTTCTATGGTATCAATAATCTTTTTTATGATAAATCTCTGCTTCTCTCTAAGCTAAGTTCTAGTGTCTACATTAATACTAAAATTATATAACTATCACATGTAAGTTTTTTGTATATCCCCATCTCATGTTAACCACTTTTACTAAATTATAGGATGTGTGACTACCGAAAGCTTGCCAGCTTGACAGGTAATTCCAAATTTTACTACAAAAATATCTCGTTTCTTTTATCCTTTACTGAGCGTGTCCGACTGACTGCAAAGCCATGATGCCGAGAGAAGCTTCCTATTTCTACATCAGCTTCGGAGGGAGATTGGTGGGCCCTGTTTTGAGGGTTTTAAAAGCCATGATGCTGATTGAATTATTGATTCTAAGCTGGCAATAATAATATTTTCTAACTTGAGTCAGTATGCAAATATATGAAACTGATTAGCGGGACGTACATTGGAAAGAAAATGAACTCGTGATCGACGAAGATAAATCAATGTTCATGAGCTCAGTGATAAATTATTGATGTTGTTTATCAAGTCTGTCTACAATTTGATTGCTATTGTTTATCAAAAGGTGGTTTGTTTGTTTACTTAGAATCCGGAAACTCGCCGCATTACTACCGGCAGCACATACGTTACTAGTAAACTTTCTTTTGCACAAATAGTTGGGATACCGTATTATTCGTAGCGGAATAATACAGCTTTTAGTAATACTGTGCAAAAACTTGCAAGGGTTATCCTTAGACAGGGAATATCCATACCGATAATTTCGTAACTGGTAAATGTATGAATTTGGTGCTAATATATAATAAATCGAGCATAAATTATAAGGATTAAATAGGCCGGGATGTTTATCTTGACATCAGGGGATGTCTCTCGAGTCGTTCCCTATGCAAATTATAAATGCATAAACAAATGCAACTGGGAACCATACCCTTCCAGCCTTATATACCGAGGTATTTAATTTATAAGCAACTCAACTCCATATGTTTATGCAGTAGGGAATATACCCTTGCAACCTAATGTGTTGAATAGGGTAGGCGGATGCCTATGCTACATAGCATAGGCTTCAGGACATTCCAGCTTACCAGCTTGTTACAGTAAGCTCTTTGATGTTAGACCGTTCAGCACATATCTGCTTGAATCAGTCAAAGACTGAAACGTTACCAATTATATGCGGGCCTTCCTCAAGGCTCTCCAGCATCCCCGATATTGTTTCCTTCATATGTAGAGCCTCTTCTCCGTCTTTCACGGGGGCGCTCTGGATATGCGGACGATGCAGCAATTTTTACAACGGGTAAGACCTTAGGGGAATGCAACTTAACACTCCAATTGCAGCTAGACCATACACTAGAGTGGGGAATATATAATGGCGTTTCCTTTGACACTCTTAAAATAGAGCTGCAGTACTTCCACTAGAGAAGAAAATACACAGAGATAGTTACCTATTCGCATGGAGAAAACAGCAATTAACGCAAATATATGACCTCACAACATGGCTTGAAATCTTCCTCGACCGGAAACTTCTCTTTATAGAACATATTCGACGTACATGTTAATGGGCAAGAGTAGTGACGCCTTTGTAATACGGCCAGTGGAACGAGTCCAGGATTATGTGAGGGCTACAACCCTTTATAGGGACTCGGGCTTGTTGCCTTCGCTTAGGTAGCATAGCAACCATGTGGGGCTATTATAATTAAGAATACCTTGTTAATTATAAGGATATACCACTTTTCCTCGCTTATCCCTATGTCAACCATTAATGGGTAGTTTATCATTACTTTAGGGCTGAACTCATCATCTGACCCCCCCCCCCAAAATAGTAATCTTTATGTAGATCTCCAGCCGTTACAAGTTAGCCTTATATCACATGATCTTTTACCGAAAATTAGTAAATATCCTTTTCTTAAGTCTGCCCAACGCCAATTTTGAATGATTAGGAGAGGATACTTTCATTCTTACCTAAAGGTTTCTTCCTCATCATGTCTGAGCACGTCTTATTTATAATTTTGCGATTCAAAACAAGCTTTTGAGGAAGCTCGTGTTCTAATTAGGCATTTATGTTATCCATTATAAGTTTTAACTTTCTCATTAAGTTCACGGCTACCTAATAAGCAAGGTAATATGTAGTTTCTTGCTGCTAACCCAGCAACTTGATACTTGTCTCTAAAATGCAGAAAACTGTTTTAAAGAATATGAGCAACTCTTTATTGTTAAAGCCTCGAACACATTACCCCAAATTCTAATACAGAACGGTATAAAAACGCTCAAGCAACATCTTAAATTCTGGTTTTTCTCCACGCTCAAATATAAGCTGTAGCCAGACCAGCAATATGAACATAATGGGCTGAAAACTGAGATTTGGAAGCTGTTATTGTTTACTGATGAAGTTTGCTCTTCAAATCCTTTGACTGAAACTGTTTTATTTTATTTTCGAATCCTTTTACTGGGACCTGACTATTGTGATCTTTTAGTTAAATAATAATTGAGGCCCGGTAGAAATTTTTCTTCCGATTTTCTTTAAGTACATGAGTAGTATATTAGCTGAATCTAAAACACATAATTCAATATTACTTTTTAACAAACTATCTACTAATGATTTTCTTACGTTTAAATTTCTACCTTGGTTGTAAAATAGCTAGACCATAGATAAATTATATGTCACAGTTTAGGTACTAGTGCTGAGCTACTGAATATATAAAGGTAGTTCACAATTTATCTATGGTCTACCTATCGATATAGGAAAGCTCTTATATAAACCAAAAAGAGGACGAGTGATCAGGTTATTATCAACTGTAATATTTGTTCTGCTCCGTCTCTGTCGAGGAAATCACCTAGCCAAGCTAGTCCACCTTTGTGAAGAACCCGTCAAGCCAAGCAAGCTAACCTCTTCAAGAAATCATTATGCGCAACCTGCCGGTTAGTTATTTGCTGTATATTATATATGATGTTTTATACATCACTTGACAACACCATGTCTAACACTAAGCGTGCTATGCAGGCATATGCTGTCCTGCATATGCTACAGGGATAAATCGGCTAACCAGCCGTCATATGGACACTAAAATCTATTGTTTGAGTAATACATGGCTTCTCTCGAATCGTGACGTTACTGCATGATTAAAGTGGAGGCTTTCTTGGCTCATAATGTTGTGTGTAGAATGACAAAAGTAGAAGACAGGAGTATTTTGAGGTACTGAGGTATTCCTTAGGAACTGTTCAATGAGATAAATAATAAATAAGTATATTATTCTTATTGTTATCTAATTTCAAAAGAAAGAGCACCATACATCTATATACATACAAGGCTGTGTGCAAAAGTTCCGTGTTAAGTTGGTATAATCTTCATACTTCTCGGTGTTTCTATAGCGAAGTAGTGAAGCTACGAGAACTATGAAGCTATGAAGATGTTGACAGAATCTTGTAGATGTATTACAGATAGCTTAGTAATACATACGAATTATTATGGTCCCCACTAAAAACTCTAATTAGTGACATAATATGAACTATGCCATTTTAGGAAGAATAGTAAATGCAGTCATATTACTAATCCACTTATGACACATAACTGGATAAAGTGTTGCTTGTAGCTATTTAACCAGGTTTGATCAAAATAATGAGATACAACACGAGGCATATGTTCTTGGATTGCAACCGAATATTCATCGCTCTCTGCTTGGGTAACAGAATAGTGGAGCAAAATTCCACATTTTGAAGAAGGCGTCCAACGCGAAGTGACCCAAAGAGACTCGTTTCTAATCAATTGGGATCCCACAGCTAATGCTGGGAGTGAAGAAAGTTACCTAGAGCACCGGATAAATATGGTAGACGGGCTAAGAAACGACTATCATGGACTTTCCCAATAGTTGGAAAGAGAATAGTGGCCATATAGGTATCAATTTGCTAGATACTATTTTGATAGAAAATGGAATAATGGTGCTAGTTAGGTTATTTGATATCTGATGTTAGTTTTCATATACTTTAAAATTATTTGTTTTTCATGATTTGAATTTTTATGGGGGCTAATACCTGATCGTTAAGAATGAAAAGGATTTTATTACGCATTGTAATTATTACTACTAATAGCTTTTTAAGGGTTACATCCCGTACTGAAGATGCCCATACCGAGTTGAATTATTCCAGAGCAGATGGTGGTTGCTATGTTTCAGTATTGGAACAAGCCAGGCTGCGTAACCACAACCATCGTTTCGTGCAATATTTCATCAGAGGCGTGCTTCAATTTGGGTATGTATTCACCCCAAGGGTTGAAGAAAGTCATACTTTCTAGAAGGAATGGATTATGGTTTCCGTTGTAGATGTAAATGAAGTTTGTAGGAAAATTATTCTTGCCTCGGACTCCCAAGGCTTTGATGTAAAAATGCCCGGCACCGGTGGTTTCATCAGCCTATCTCGTCTCCTTACTATGAGGCGGCGAGATCCGCTAGTCGAGTTTTTGATTCTATCGTGCTTGGATATAAGGAATTAAACCCTTTATCAATAGCCACACCTGAAGAATCAGATACGTGCGGTCCTCAGACACCTGGAGTCTACCAATATTTTTAATACTACGGAACCGAATCTTGTATGCAAAAGATGCTGGCTTTCGTTGATTACTACAGAGGGATCAACTCAACGAGAGCCATCGCTTATCGAACTTGTCGAATCATCACAGCGATCGAAACGCAAAAGTGGAAATTGTCAATCGGAGGACCACAACATATTTCGATGCACTTATATTAGGAAAATCTCATTAAATTAAGATCTGCTAAACCATTTAAATGAATACTCTGCTTATAATCTCTTGATCATTTGTTATCTCAGAGTTTGGTAGTAGATTAGGATGGTGAAAATTTGACAATTAACAATTTTATACGTTGTACATGCCATTCATATGTTCAAAATACGAAATACTATTGTGTTATGAATTATAATTGTGTAGCTTATAAAATTTATTTCTATACTAACAAAGTAGCTTAGAATTTGGGTTTTAATTTATCTTTTTTTTTGATATGACATTTTCTGTTATTATATTTGGGGGTGGTCTATGAGTATTACGATGTTCAAGACCAATTGTTTTTTGCACTAGCACATGTATTTGATTGCTTACACAATCGAGTGAGAGAAAACACTGACGTTTCGTTGCTACAGTAATGATATTACTATGCAGCTCGGGTAATTTACTTCTATTTTCATAAAGTGGTCTAGAATCTTGAGTTTTGTTCTGGCATAAAGATCTTCGGTTGTTGCAGGGGGTGTATGGCCTAATTGTATACAATAGGGCTGGTTTATGTAGATATTTCCTTTCCTTGATGCATAGAGGTTCTACTGTAGCTTTAAATCGACAACCAAACTGATTGACGTCTTCATGATTTTCATTTACCTGTTCGGGCTAGTGCAGCATGGATAAAGGGTCGAGTGACGCTTGCTGCAACTATGACGCTTACTATTATATTCCCTACCCTTAACGATAGCAGAGGCTTGAGATTTTTCATGGGTAGTTAAGCGCAAAGGTAGTTAGTTAGTACCCTATCTATGGTCACGATAGAAATCCTCGTTGGGTATAAGTGGAGATATCTCTCGTCACAGGGGCTATACCTTGCTAGTATGGAGCCTGTAAACTCTAATAATATTTTAATCCTGAGTATTGAGGCAAAAATATACGCAATTAGTAATTAGAAATTAGATATTATATCCAAGCCGTGACGCGTTCTCTGTGTTCAAATTGTAAATGCCCTGCACTGCATTTAACTGAAGCACTGATATGTCGTTTTTTTATGCATCTCAAGTTTATGTGTATTTAAATACAGTTTCGTAATAGTACTACGCATCTTAAAATTTGACATAGTGAGTTAAATCAAATGTAAAGCACAAAAGTATAGGGTCCATATGCAGACAATAAGAAAATTCAAATTGGAAAAGCTTGTTACTATCAAGTGTTATAAATTCATCTCCTGTCGTCGGGTCAATTGATGTTGGTGCACAACAGAGCAAGCCCAATAAAATCAGTTTATTATACAAATCTACAGAAAAAAGCTACCTCATAATTCTAATCATTTAAATACAACGCTCATAACCCCCCCCCTCCCTCCCTGTTTATCGAAGGTTTTGTAAACCCTTTATTCCATCTCATTCTATGTTATTCCGTCTGATTATTCAAGATCATTATTGGCAAAGCCAATGTAATCATACGGGTAAATCCCGTGACATCTCCTATGGAATGCACATCCTACCATAGTCGGGATGCAAGTGGATGGAAAAAAAATTGTATTATCGGAAAATGTTTCAATACAGTTTATAGATCTACATCAATCGAGATTTTCAGTATGCGTTACCGGAGTTACTTGCTCCAAATGTAGCATCAACAACAAGCTCTTGAGTTTTAGACACAAGGGCTGATATAGTTTCACGAATGTATATCGCTTTGTTACGAAAATTTCCAGCCATATACGTCTCATGCCAAAATTAATCTATACGCTGATCAACTAACTTTGACAAGGACACAAATTGGTCCGGACCATATCGCGAGACACTGGAATTGGCCCGGTGCCATTGTTAATAAACTTGATGCTGAGTGACTATCTCTGCATCAGGGATGCTAGACGCTTAGAGGTCGCAATAAAGCTCAACAGGAGTCTCAGTTGTGAAATGTAAATTAACGAACCACGAGGCCTCTTTTGAAAACCGAGCATCAGCATATGGTATGTGGTAAATGTACTGTAACTTAATAGATAACCGGCTATCTGACAGATTTGGTTATATTGCCAACCTGCTCTTGCAATCAAACATTTTCATCCAATGTCGATCGCGTTTACCGGAAGGTTCTGTTAGAAGACTTTTATCTTCAACCTGGCAGCAAACTAATTACTAGTAGTAGCCTAATTCAGATATCTTGTAATGACTTCAATGGTAGAACCCGTAGCCTCCTGCCTTTTGACATAGATCAGTGAACATATTTACAGCTTCATCTAGAAGACCAAAGTTGACACCAGGTTTATCAGATATATCTAGCGAATTTCCAAAATTAACGGGCAATTGGTCAAAGTCAAAACTGTAAGAAATGCCAAGTTTTCTAGTTTGATTCTGAACAGAGTATAAATTAAAGCAGGTTTGCGATAAAACAAAGAAGGCTTATAGATTGGCTCCAGCAATTGACTTCATGTGTGAAACTATTCCATTCATCAAGTTCAGATAGGGAACGTTTTTGGCTAAGTTTTGAACATGTCTTGTATGGCTTTCCTCATTTATTGTTGAAAAGTAGCTGAATTGGGGGTAGCATTTGCAAGTTGAGCAAAAACCTTTGGATTGAAACTCCATACTGGTTTATATCGAGTAAGGAAAAATGAAAAAATTATTGAAAGGATAAATGTGTAGATTGAGATTGCAAGCATGACTACAATTTTGCTGCGAGTAGAACTATATATGTACCAGTAAGGATGATGTAGTAGCTAGGAATATTGAAAAGGCTACGATTGATATTGATAATTACGTTTTCGAACGGCGCGTAATGCGTCATATATGAATTTGAAGCTACACGAACAGAGGGAAATGAATAAGCTCGAATAGTCACATGACCCAACAATTTTCATGTCTAGGTTATTGTTCAATCTCCGTGATACAGTACAACGTCTCTCATGCGGCAGCCAGGGCGATGGAAGAGATGGGAGAGACAGTCATTGCTCCTTTTCTTTGGCCTTCTAATTCCCTAGACCTAAATCTGAGAGATAGAATCTATGTAGGATTGTATGAAAGATTTCATTCAGTTCAACTATCCAAGTCTGGTTAGCGGAAAGAAATTTCATTAGTACGGAGGATAAACTCTATACGTTGGTAGATTATTCCTTATTGGATTTAGAACCTCTCGCTTAGACCTTTATTAATGGCTCCACCTACGATATTTACATGTCCATGGCGGCTGTTATAGAGCACCCCTATACTCATAAAATAGCAGGGGTATTACTGTCAACCTTAATTCTGCCATCTATAAGTAATTGCCTGATAATCAGGAATACTTATAGTACTATATGCTAAATACTGCTCCGTTAAGTACTTTAGATCTCATTGTTGGTCGATCTAATTATAAATCTGTTGTGCTATTTTGGACGTTGGACATAAAAGCATGACAAACTCCAATTGCGCTCGAAGCTTCTATAAAGAATTTTGAAAGATCATGCATATATAATGACTGTATATGCTAGCCGTCAGTGAAAGTGGAGTGGAGCTTCATTTAGTTTCCACACTGATCGATATCTCGTTTAACAGAGATAAATTCCCAGTGCGGCAACCAGAGATAGCAGACTGAAAGCCGCTGGATAAGCTTCCTATCTAACCCTTAAGCTATTGGAAAGCTTGCAGTCAATAAACTTAATGAAGCGACCAGAGCGTTTTCTAGATCTTCTAGATCGTATCCGGCGTTCCCTGCGTGCAGCTGACAAACTGAGAAAAGGGACTCAAACGAGCCGAGAAAACCCTAAGAGGGAAGCAATAGTGATTGCAATTATGTCATCTTATGGATTTATATCAACTAATTTTGTAAGTTTGACGGTAAAAATATGGAGAATCGTGTGTATGCTACTGTAAATTGAAAACAAATGTGTGTGTGCTTTTAACAGATTGAACTTATGTTAGTATTTGTACAGATTTATTATCTTGGTTGGCTAGGCGACGCTCCCTGGCAAGAACGAACATAATCAGAATGTGCGTAACGACGCTACCTATAAAAATTAATTTCCATAATATTTTAGTCCTGTTGGCGAGCTGCTTGCCCAAAATAAGAGTCATATATAGCGGCAAATTATTGTGTTTCCTCGATTGAGAATAGCGGAATTTATCGTCCTGACCGCCTTCAAATTAGGAAATAGAGGAACATAAAATCCACTAATTTGTGGGCATGGGGGTGCTCTATATCAGCCGCCGTTGCTGGCTGTTTGTCACAATTACATCTGTAGTGAAGTGAGTAATTAATTACAGCTATGCAGATAAAAATAGAAGGAACGGTGAGGTCATAGCTCTAAAGATGAAAATAGAGAGCGTCGAACGTTGTTTGACCAGCCAGCATTCGAGATAGCTTGCTGTCTAATAGAATTATGAATGAAAGCAACTAGCCGATGGGGCGTAAACAAGGGAGTATTATCTGCCACCTGCCACCTTCTACCTGCCCTGAAGTGTTATCTCGGAATAAATTATGCGATTAGAAGGTACAACTGAAGGAAAATAAGGATAAATTGTGTGTGCACAAATAGTTTTAGCGGACAGGGTAAAATGAGTGGTATCTAGCAGCGCCCAATGAGTTCACACAGATAGATGCCCATGTACAACTCGTTATTTTTATCGCTGCCGTGTACAAGAAACAATCTCTAGGTGTAGAAATAATATCCGCCATTCGAAGTGGCATTGAGGGCGCGACATGTGTAGCGTGGAGAAAGACAGTTGTTAAAGTTCAAGTCGTAGTTCCAGCCCTAGGCTAGAATAGGAAAGGCGTAATTAGTATGGGTGAATTGGACTTGTTATCAAATTGCCCTCATCGATTATCTTCAAGCAATTTCATACCATCCTTAATTTTTCTGAGCAGTATTATCAAATGTTTGACGTTTTTAAGAAAAGGAAATAATCAGACTTCATCGTACTTCGAATTTTATAGTTTAAGCATTATCTTTCTTACGTTTTTACACAGGATGGAGAAGAATACATATCTGCTTGGGAGTACTGCAGGTGATGAGCATACAAGTTGTCAAGACTGGTCAAATGACGAGCTACAAGGTGTTTTTGAATCAGATTCCTCACTGAGTACCTCGTCCGGAGGGTTCGGTAACAGTGAGTGTTCAGATATTCCACGGTTGAGGACTAAGCACGAGACGGAAGGCTACCGTGAAGGCATTAGTCAAGGCAAGATGAATACAGTACAGAAAGCATTTGATGAAGGATTTGGCCTTGGTGCGGTTATAGGGTCACGTGTAGGATTAATACTAGGCCTACTCGAGGGTTTAGCGAGAGCAAGGGTCGTGGATGCGAGCGAGATGGAGCGGTTGCAGAAGCTCTTAGGTTTAGCGGAAAAAGAATTATCCATACGCAGTGTCTTCGGAACAGAGTGGTGGGATGAGCAGGGAATATGGAAGTACGAGATCACAGGCATAGTAGCTGAGTGCGAAGCAACTTTCCACCACGTGGCCAAAGCTCATCCGCTCCTAAGTAAATGGGAAAATATGGTAAAGGAAGAGCTTCTTAGGAAGGGAATAGACTTGAATATATTCGAGAATACTTATTGTGATGACAATTTATTTGAGGGAAGGAACAACGAAGAGAAGAAGCTCATATCGACCAAAGCTGCAAATGACGATCTCGCACTAAATAGAAACGATCTTCATTGGTAGTGAAGGGGTTGGTAGTTCGGACCAATCGTTCCCACCTCCCCGTCAAATTATTCCCCTTTTCTGAGTGTCTTGCTTTATTTAATTCGGTCTTCATGAGGTCTCCATTTAAAGTTATGATGAACCGTCTAGATCATTCAGACTCATCTAACTTTCTATCTGGCTTGCATGGTTATGGTTGCTGAAAGATCGGCTGGTTATATTTACAGCTGTCGAGATAAAGGTCCGGAATCTTTCATTGAATAAACTTATGAGATGGAAACAGCCACGAGGAACATAGACTGTCTTACACAACACATAGCTCCTGCTCAAGGGCTCGCAGATGCAGAAAGCGCTGGGACTTCAAACTTCGGGGATATACTCATATATATTTACTCATATCTCCAAATTGGACTGTATGTCAAAATGAAAAATACGAAGGTGAATATAATTTGAGATCGATAGAAGATTAGCTATTATAATGTAACACTCATCAAATTTTCCATCACCCCATATTCAATACAATAAAGGGATAGGAATAAAAGATGGATGAAAATTTGCCACGCCAAAAAGCAACTTTAGAGCCCCTCCCTGATGTGAACAATGTCTGGTAGACATTTCTCTCCTTCAAGTGCCTGTCGTATGCTACGCTATGCGATGTGTGTGCGGCTGATCTACCAGGGCTAAAAACTAAAGTACGAAGATCTTGCCCAATGTTCTATTTCTCATCGGCACATTTCCAAGTCCCATTTTGATTTCTTCTTTAATTAACAAACTCCTTCCCTTGTTCTATAACTTTACGTATAAGTAACGTCCACTCTTTAAAGAGTTGTGCGCTGCATGTATTAATAACCCCAACCCCTCATCTTGGATTTCTCATATACCTTCTTTACTTTCCTTTTAAACATACCTTTCCACCTTGGAAAGATTTTCTTTCATCTTTGTTTCTCAGAAACTAATTACTCTCTTTATTAATTCGAAGTCTTTTCTATCATAATAAATAATTTTAGTATACATAATATTGCATGGGTAAAGACCTTTGAGGTAAAGTTTAAGATACCCTTAAAAATTGCTTGAATTCCACATTATACTAACTCACTCAGGTCATAAGAGAACAATATGAAGCTTCGATCTTCTCTCACTTTAGGTCTTGCGGCTTCCTGCTCAGCCAATATTATTTTCTCTTATGCACCACTAAAATGCGACCTCCAAGACACCTCCCGCATGAATAATGGATGTCTCCGTGGCCAGCAGTGTTCAACAGAAGGACAGTAAGTCATTATAACAGCTTCTAGCAATACATAAGCTTACAATGGCTAGATGTGTCGCTTCTGAAAAATCTGTAGAGAAACTCACTTTCAGAAAAAAGAATCCTACAGTACCAAGATCGGTGGCCCGAGATGATGGCCGATGTGGCAAGGTAAGAAATTGCTCATTTTTTGGGCTATATTCTGACGAGGAGAAGAATTTCGATAATGCAGTATGTGATCCCTTTGGGCCTTATGGAGGTTGCTGCTCTGAAGATGGGTAAGATCTAACCTAAATTTCAAGTCATTTATGTTAATTATGATAGACACTGTGGTTCAACGTCAAATCATTGCTCTACTTCTAAAGGTTGCCAACACGGCTGTTCAGGATTCATACAAGTTAAGAAAGATACACAGCCTCAAGTCTCCACTGCACAATCATCTGAACCAATTATCAAAGGTACCATGTCAATGGCGGTTGCTGGTGGAGCTGAGACAAAAGATGGCACTTGTGGTGCTAAATATAACAATACCGTCTGTGGAAACTGGGCAAATGGCAATTGTTGCTCAATGTATGGTTTCTGGTAAGTTCTATCTGGTGTACATTGTGAAATGATCTAATCATAAATGTAGTGGCAACACAGATGGTCATTGTGGTGAGGGATGTCAAAGCGGAGGCTGTCGTGCAGCACCACCCATGCAAGCTCCAATAGCTAAACCTGCTCCAAACGCTGCAAATCCTGGGTCTTTTCAAACTATAGGGCAAGCTGGAGTTGGAGCTATGCATGCTGGCTTACTTCCAAATGGAAAGGTATTTTTCCTCGACAAACTAGAAAATTACTCGCAGATCAAGACACCTGACGGACACTATGCAATGTCTGCTGAATACGATCTTGGTTCAAATCAGCCAGTTCCATTAGCTTACTCAACTAATGCCTTTTGCTCAGGTGGGACATATCTTGCTGACGGTCGTGTCATCTCCGTTGGTGGAAATGCACCTCTCGATTTTATCAACCCAAATGTAGCTGATGGGTTCAAGGCTATCAGGACTTTAAATCGATCACCAACAGATAGAAGCTTAGATGGCCAGGCATGGGAAGAACCAGCAAATAGGAAGTTGTCAACTGCGCGTTGGTATGCAACTGCTCAGACAATGCCTGACGGGAGTGTCTTCGTTGCTTCTGGATCTTTGAATGGTCTTGACCCCTCAAAGCCGCAAAATAATAACCCCACATTCGAAATGCTTAATCGGGATGGAAGTCCTCGTGGTCAGAGTGTCAGCATGGAAATTTTAGTAAAAAACCAGCCATATTATATGTATCCATTTGTCAATTTATTACCTGATGGAAATCTTTTTGTTATGGTCGCTAAACAGGCTCAGGTCTTTAATGTTGGTCAAAATGCTATTGTTAAACAACTGCCTGATCTACAGGGCGAATTCCGAACATACCCTAATACTGGTGGAAGTGTTATGTTACCCCTCTCTAGTTCCAATAATTGGAAAGCTGAAATTATCATTTGCGGAGGTGGTGCATTTCAAGATATTGATAGTCCCACAGACGCTAGTTGCGGGAAGATTGCTCCACTTGATCCAAACCCTACCTGGGAGATGGATGCTATGCCAGAAGGGCGCGGTATGGTTGAAGGAACATTACTCCCTGATGGAACATCTGTCTGGTTAAACGGTGGCAACAGAGGTGCGCAGGGATTCAAGCTTATGGCAAATCCAACCCTAACTGCTCTCTTATATGACCAAACAAAACCTGTTGGACAAAGATTCAGTACTCTTGCTTCTTCTGGAATACCTCGTCTTTATCACTCCTGCGCCCTACTTTTACTCGATGGAACTGTTATGGTTGTTGGCTCAAACCCTGTTGAGATGCCTAAGACTCAGCCAGATATGAATGACCCATATGTTACTGAATACCGTGTCGAGAAATATACTCCACCATACTTACAGGGTGCTAATGCAAATAAAAGACCTACTAATCTAGCTTTCTCAACTAAAACTGTTCAATCAAACGGATCTGAATTCAAACTATCATTTGATGTTCCTGCTGGAACACAAAATGTAAAAATTGCCCTATATCACGGTGGATTCGTTACCCATTCAATTCACATGGGTCACAGAATGTTATATCTGGACAATACTGGCTTTCAGCCTGGGGCCACTCGTCAGAACCTTAATGTTCGTGGTCCTCCAAATGCAAATCTTGCCCCACCTGGACCATATGTTGTCTACGTTGTTGCTGATGGAGTTCCCGCGATGGGAGAATTCGTCCAAGTTGCGTAGAAGACTTCAAAGATCTATTTCCTTTTTTGTTCCAAGGACAATTATTTTTTGAAGTCCTCCAATTTGCATTAAGCGGAATTTTCATTTCTTATATATAATTTATAAACTTATTAATAGAGGTGGGCTCATTCAAATTTGATCACTTTACCAGGGCTGTTAGAAATATTTTCTCTTCAAACCATTATGTTGACTCTTTACATAGTGTTTACCTTGGAACTTCGAGATAAAAATAAATAAATTCGTTGAAAAAAGAAATTAGAATTGTCTACAATCGTTCAATATAATCCTAAAGTCGCGTAATCAAAAGTCTGTAATAATAGACTTTCGATGAAACCGCCATTTTATAAACTCGGCAGCTTATATAAATGATACTCAATTAATTTACTTTGATCTTTATTCACGTCAAGTAGTGACACGATAAAGATTGTGAGTTAGCCTAAGACCATTGAAATATCAGATCTTTTAACCTAATTTAATTCTGATTAAGTGAAATCATCTTTTTTTTTTCCCTAATATTTTCTTTTGTCGCCGCTTCATCCCATCAAAGCAGGTAGGTATAATTAACTCCAACGTTCCCAGATAAAGCCGAATTCCAGATATCGCCCTAAGTCTCAAGTACAAAAACGTGTAATATCAAGAAATATTTCTAAAGTAAAGCCCAAAAAAAAAAAAAAAAAAAAGAAATTCGTGTAATACAAATTACCGCTTTTTTTTTTCAAAAAAAAAATAATAAAAATGTTTTTTTTAACTTGTGTATTATTTTTAATCTGATGATCAATCAATCATCCAGGCTTGAAAAATTTTTTTATTAAAGTTTTTATTAGCTTTGCACTTTAGCAGGGTATGTTCCCTGAAGCGAAGAATGCTCAATCCCTCATCCACCACCCCCCCCCTCTCCCACATACTTAGATCCATTTACCTACCTACCTATGACTATTTCTTTCTACCTTGACCATAGGGTATGTATAGCATTATCTAATCACAACGAGAAGGCAAAATTCATAACCTTGTTTTTTTTTTTTTTTTTTTAAAAAAAAAAATTATTCCCAGATTCCAGCAATGAAAAGAAAAAAATATATAAATATATATATATATAAATATTCTGTACAGGGTTAAGGGAGATAGGAGCGGTAAAAAATTTTAAATACCCAAAAAAAAAAAAAAGAAATTCGTGTAATACAAATTACCGCTTTTTTTTTTTTAAAAAAAAAAAAAAAAAAGAGCTTTAGCACTGTCCATTTTCAATTGTTTTAGCGACAGGCCTAGTTTACCCCTATAAATCCTTGCCTAGTGCCTTTAATTGATGGGATGGTCGTCTCTATGTGGCCCTGGCTCGCTGTCCTCCACACTCGGCAGTCAGAAGGTGTTACGGATTAGGTGGTAGCCTTGAGGATTGAATTAAGTTTACAGAGTCTGTGTTAATCTTCTATATAAAAAAAAAAAATCTTAAGTCTACAAAGATATTTATGTACAAGGTATTAGAGTTTGACGCGTTGTACCCTGTCAGGGGGATCGACAGTGGCTTCATAGACTACCAATTATGTTCAGCGTCCCACTACTCTCACTGCCCATAACATCTATTCTCTGCTTCGTCTCCGAAATATGTTGAACTATGATGTGGGATGTGTATTTTTTTTCTTAAGAAACAATGCTTGTAATCGTTCTTCGTTCGAATGCTTGGTCGATCTGCATCCAGGAGTTTTACAGATATAACATATTTTCTGTCTATTGGAGTTTATGATCAAATTTTTATGATTTTAGTTTCTACTAGAATTAGATCCACTCAAGTTATTGCTCCGGTAACTGCCATTCCGTGTTTCTCTTTGTGGATTAAAATTCCCGCTTCCATATATTCGTTCAGTCCAATTTTGGTTATGATATCTATTGTGAATATCAGGATGGTTGTCGGAAACAAATTGTTGAAAATTTCTAGACCGAAATGCTATGCCTAAGTTGTGCACAAACTCCTTCATATGTACATACACGATGGGCTGTACAGAGCCAGATTACACTCTCCAACACCTCTACAAGCGCTGATGACTTGATCACGTAAGCTATACCCAGTCTGATACGCTTCAGAAAGACCTCGCTGTAGGTTTTGAAGCTTATTATAAAGTTTTTGGAGATACTCCAAATCATTCTTGGGGAGGTTGTCTATCTCCATTCTGACGTATAGAACTGTTTGTTTTCTTCAGTTTCAAAAAAGAACTCTAGTTGGACTAAACATGGTAGGAAAATCATAATTATGGCCATAGAAACTACCATAGTAAAAAGTACTAGCACTGTTATTAAGATCTTCCATCCATTCCTTGGCATATTAACACTATGTTGTAAAAGAGAATTTCGGAAAACGCAGTGAATTTTAGTGTCTGCAATTAGAAAAACTTCTGTGGATCAACCTTCAAAATTTTCCCTATACACCTCCCATAATTCATAGTCCTAAAATTACCATCTTCATACCATATGTTAGAGTGCAAGATATATCCATTGACAACCTTTTCTGTAAGGTCAGTCGGGTCGTCAAGATCAAACTTCTTGCCCCATTTAATTTTGTCAACTGACTCTGAGAAATATGATAGATGAAACGGAAAAATAAGAGATATTTTTGTTTGCTATAGATTGACTGAAGTGGTAAAATAAAGACTTAGTCTTTCTAAAGTTCATTGTTCGCGTGATGGACGCAAGCTTAGAAATTCTAACGAAGTTGATTCGAAGTTAATTTTCTAGGCTTTTTAAAAATCTTGATATCGGATCGAGCGAAATCTCAACTGGCAGAGGAAGCGGAACCTCGTAGCTTTTCTACTTTAGCACAGGGTTGTCGCAGCACTTAGGTCTAAGTTCCGGCGTTGCTATTCCTGCCTCTTCTAAAAAGCCTTGCTGTTCTGTGGTTGTAAGTTCAACCACTGATCAGTGTTGGAACTACAGGCATAATCGATTATTTAATGATAAATAAGTATCGTAATGTAAATATATTCATTATATTCTAATTTCTAAATGTCTAAAAAGCAAATATTAATCATCATGTCGACGCGAATTGCAGTATCCATACCGCCTACCTTTTTAGGAACGTAGCACTAGTGCCTCAGTTAACCGACTGATGTGTTAAAGGAAGATCGGCCATGAAATCTATACCGAGCTCACTATGAAAACGGTCAGGGACTGGTAATGGCCTCAGCAGGCATTGTTTAGATTGCCTGAAGAACTTTGATCTACCACATACGCGACAATCTCTAACAAATTTTCGAACATTTTTGTATTGCTGTGGCCAAAAAAACTACGTGAAAATGTTGCTAAAAATTTCTCCCAACTCGGGTGTCTTATGTCATACTCAATTAGAGTATATTATGACATCATTAATATGTGCAGAACAGAAGATATCTGGAAATTCACGTTGAGTACTATTGATAAAACATTGAATGGTTGCTGGCACGCCACATGATTCAAATGGGCATACCAAAAATTCAAAAAGTCCTTGCCGATTCCGAAAGGGGGTTTCCATTCGTCCCCCTTTTTGACTCGTAATCGATGAAAAGTCGTGCGGACATCCACTTAAGTGAACTAACGGGTTTTTGAAAGTTGGTGTAAAGTTTCCCTGATTAGAAGTGGTGGATATAGATCTTTTTTAGTTATCGCATTTGGTCCACGGTAGTCAATACAAAACCTAACCCCTCCTAGCTTTTTTGCAAAGAGAACTGGCGAACTTGCGAGAGAGGAGCTAGCGCGGATCTAGCCCTTATCCAGTAGATCAGGAAGAATGTGTCTAAGTACGAATAGTTATTCTCGGGAAATTTCGTATAGTGGTCCATATGGTAATATTTTACCATTCTCTAAATTAATTTCCATATCATGTCCTGGCCTATGTGGAAGGAAAGTATTATTTAAACCATCTTCTAGAAATAAATTTTCTAGTGCAAGTAGTTGCTTTGGTAGTAATTGTCGGATTGTTTTCGGGTTTGGCTTAGGTCTTGATTTGTTTAACTTTTATAAAGCCTTATTAAAATTGGTAATTGTTACGGAGGCAAGTTTTATATGTTTTCCACGTGAATATGCTTGCTTCATAAAAGAAGAAAATGCGAGTGATGTATAACTTATTTTGATGTATGCGTTGTATCAACTTACAGACCGTTGCCCTCTCAGACATTTTAGTAATTTACACAGAAGTAATTTCAGACATAGACATAGACGCAGCTTGAAGCTAGGCTGTGAAGAAGAACAAACGTCTTCACCGATAATTATTATAAAATATAGTACTGCTTTTCTGATATGAGTACAAAGACGACTGCTACCATAAGAAAGTAAGAATATATCTGCACAAATCTTCGTTGCCAACTTACAGACCATCACCCTTCCAGGCATTCTACTAACTTACACAGTAAAGAATTTCAGATATAAACGCTGCTTGAAGCTAGGCTGTGAAGACGAACAAACGCACCAATTTAGCAGATAGATGCTCCACCATCCCTTCTTATCGGGAATTTGTTAATATATATTCATCTGAGCTTTTGTTTTATTAGCTTCAATCATCACTACATTCAAATTTTAGTACATACCTCTTGTGTTGACTTTCCTCGCATAACTCATTATAAGTAACAGATATATTTTCAAATAGGTACGGATAGTTGTAATAGAACCTCTTAATATACTTCTTTAGTCATTTTTTTGGTACTCGAGACCAAGAGGACAGTTAAATTGTTTATGTCGGTTACTCATGAAAAAGCAACATATAACTAATCATGGGAGAACACATGAATTTTCAAATCTATACCAACACGCCGAAGAGTTTGTCCTTGAGACTTGTTAATAGTCATGGCATAAAATGTCCTTATGGGTAACTGCTTTCGTGTGAGGGTGAATGGGGGGTCCTCGCTTGTACTAATGGTCGGTCATGCGGGAGATAATATGTTCTCTACCATCAAATTTGGGTCCTATGACGTTATTTTTGCTTTTATACAATGATAAAAGAACCAGGTAATGATTAGACAGCATCAATTGCACAAACCTTGCTTTGGATAATAACTCCATAGCAAAATGATGAGCATTCCAACACAGAAGGTAAATTTTCCTAGAGGTACACCCTTTCCAGAAATAATTTGAAGAAACTCTGACGTATAACCCATCAGGATAACGCCTTGTTCGTTCTGAGCCCTACCAAGCGCAAAATAGTTATGAGACTCAGCAGTAGTGAGTTCTGCTATCTCCCCATTGAAGACTTCAACTGCATCATTTCGAGTAGTAAGTATAGTCCTCTGTAGGAATAAGGAAGCATAGGGTGATGTCACGGGTCTACCGTTAGTGGGGCTTAGATATATAATTACCTAAGCCATATTCGATTGATAAGAATAAGCGAACTTGCGTCTAGCACGCGCCTGAATCATTACGCGACGCGCGCTAATCCTGGTTCACGAAAAAGGGGTAAATCGTAAGACCTATTTAAATCATCATTTTGTAACAGTAGATAGTTTTTTCCTTATTCTAGTTTAATCAATTGATACATTAATATGCCAGCTTGGCTTCTGTCATAGGTGATTGCACACTGCTGACTGGGTAAATAAACTGTCTAAAAATATTCCGATCATCTGTCGCCCAGATCCAGTCTGGCAAACCTATCGAGCCACGTTGGGAAGGTGAAAATGATAATTGAGAAAACCACTCGGCCAACCACTGATTCAGCTCACTTTCCACAACTCTCGTATTCTAGGCTAAAACTAAGGGCGTGATAAAATGCCAATAAAGTATACACGCATTCACAATATCTTCTCTCTGACCTCTGCACACAAAAGGATCTGAGCAAAGTCACTACCCAGTACCACAGGAACTCCATTAAATAAGACGTCTGTGTCCATTATATCACGCAGTGTTCTATCATTAGCATTGAAGTTATGCATATTTTGCATATTTATATCGTCCCAAATGATCAGTTTAGTCACCGCTAAGAGTCTTGCTAATTTTGTTTGTCTTGGAATATGACAGAGACAAAAAATTAAAGCAGTCAGTAGGTATATGGAAGAGGGAGTGTGCCGTACTTCCCCCGGGCAATAACAAAGAGGCGATGCCAGATGATGCAATGCATAGAATAATGTTTCCTTGCGATCGGTAATAGTCAGACAATGTCTTAAATAGAAACATTTTCTCGGTACCAGCAGGTCCTTGAACAAAAAAAGAGTTTGGGTGGAGACCATTATCGATAGTATTAATGACAGAGCTTCAGGTCAGCAGCTGGCCTGAAGAGAAGACAGATATCGCTTTAGAAAGTTCAGTTCATTCAACTCTCTGATCATAATTCAATGGGTCTGCTATGAGTGTATTGTCATTTTGCATCGTCCAACTATGTTTAGGACCCGCTATCCGGGCAGTCATCTAATCAAGGTTTAAATCTCGCAAGTTTTCACCCAAAAGCCAAAGTTCAGAGCCAAAGCTCTTCTATTTCTCCATCCAGTCGGAAGGTGGTGGAACCATTCTATCACCCAGATTTTGAATTCGCCACGCTCAATCATCGGAAAATTAAGATTTAAAGCGATCCCACATAGTCTGTCGGTCGATAATTAATGTGTTCGGTGAGGCAATAACAAAATTTTGCCGCAGGGAATTTGCGGTTGATGAGTCACTGACTTCATTAAACAAAGAAATCCAGTCCGAATCATCAAAATTCAAACCTAAGGCTCGACACGTAGCAGATGGACAATCATAAATTATCCCGTTAATCGTACATAAATCTTGGTAAGACTGTGCAGTGCATTCATCAGTCTCGCAGGAATACTGAGCCCAGAATCATATGACATTAGAAGTGGAATAGAGCTGGTTTTTCTTAGAAGTTTTTTAATTGAGGTGTGAAGACAACCTGCAAAAGAGGTTGAGTTTTAGCAGGATCTATCAAAAGAGTAAGATTCGTCTATTAGTGACTAAGAGTAAATGATGCCCAAGTTTTCCATTGTAAGTTTTAAAAGAGTGTATGTAGTGACTATGAATTGAAAATAAAGTAGTGATATGGTTTTGGTTATCTGACGTTGGAAGAACTGTCTGCCCTTTTGAGTTTGGAATGATTGCATTTCTCACCGAATTTCTAACGTCACATTTGATCGATTTATTACCCCTGCCTCCATTTATATTTCGGCGCATTTGATATATTTAGGGTCAGGATAGTAGCGTAGTCCATGACATTTGCATTATCGATAGACTACTTCCCTGTAAATCTTTACTAAAGGGGATAGACTATTTAATCCATGCTAACGTTGTCGTTACCACTACTTTAAATACTTGCATATTCAACAAAGATCAAATCATCAAAGATTTATACCTCAAATAGAGGAGGATTATACCTTGTATGAATAAGAAACATGCTACCTATAGTACCTTTATCAATATTTTAGTACATACCACTGGTCGCGAAATAACTTCGAAGAATTTCATTTTTACGGTTTTTGCTGGATCTACACCAATGCTGTGCACATGGCATATTAAAAAAAAATAGCTGCAAGAACAACGTGCATCTTTTGATACAGAGGATTCTTAGAAGGAGATAATGGGATTTTGGAAATCTTTTGTCAATTCCTCTTCAAACAAAGCAAATGGTTAGCGGCTATAGCAGCACCGCCAACGTCTTCCCACGGCAACATTCTTATATTGGTCGGCGATATGGCTATATCATAAAAGAAGATCTGCTCTTGCTTGGACTCGTCATGCCAGGCACATCAGACATTCATTCACTACTGGAATCAAAAGCGTGCATTTAGCGCTTATAGAGTGGGTACAGGTTTCCAGTAATCACATCTAGGGATGTGTTTGCTTGTTGAAAAAGTATACAATGACCAAGTACCTTTAGTCAGACGAATTAACTTAATGAACAGCCAATTCAGCAAAATATAGCTAGCATTTTAGAGAAATGTTAAGAAGAACATCTCTCCAGTTGCTTGGAAGCTTGCATAAATAGGGTACCACGAATCCCAGTGCCTGAAGATGAACAGTGTTCGAATGTGTTCAATTCAACAATAGACATAGCTTGGAGCTATCGTCTTAGAAGTATTTGGTGGATACATCAGTCATTTTGTCTTTATATAACTTACCAACATCTGTGGGTAGAACACCAAGAACCTGTATCGCTGATCCAACCAGCTGAAGCTTTAGATATAAGGCATATATTTTAGTATATTCAATGGCAACTTGAAAATCTTCTGCTCCACCAAAAGCAGCTATTACTTCACTCACTGGTAGATTTTGGTAGTCAAGTTTTTGAGGCATAGAACCAACTAAGAGCACAAGAACGTGGGAGATTTACGGCCTTGATGCGCCGTAATCCATCCACTTTTGAGTCGACTGCACAAAAATAATAGCATCTACAACATCCTCAGAGGATTTGAGGCTGTGGTATCTTTAAAATTATTCGTTATACAGATTTTTCATGTCTTCTGCGTGATGATGCTACATTATCTAATGTCCAGCACATTTGAATTCCACCTTTTGAGCTTTAGCCAAGTACTTGGATTCTCATCATCTTAGCGGATTATTATATTGAAAGTACTACATGTGGAGACTATTGTCTGTCTCCATAGTCTAGGTTCTAATAGCTTCTTGGCGGGCGATCTTCTGTAAGTTGGCGTCATCGAATCCGTGTAAGTATATAATATGATCATATAATATGATCAAACCTACCAACAACGACTACCTCTCTGCAAATCTATTATAATATGTTACAGGGTAGATCCCTGATCCTTAAACTCTAATAGAAGAATATGGAAGATTGAGGTTCGACGTAGAAGTTGATAGAATAGTGGAGTGCATAAGCATACGATACCAATAGAACACTGAAGAGCATGATAGAAACAGAGGCAAAAACAGATGTAACATGTTATTATAATCTATAGACTTTAATAGTAGACCGACTTTATATCGGAATTGCTCTGTTGTTGATCACCATCAATTGATCCGGCAACATATTATTAAAGTCTCTCTGATTACATAGCCATTGGTTTATGATTAACGAAGTACCGCACAGCTAAGTCTCTTCACTAGCAACGACAGGAGAAAATTTCACATCGACTGAGTTCTCTCCAGCATTTGACTATTTTTGTGGTCAGCCCAATTTAGCTATTACGAATTTAAATATGAGTGAAAGGACCGTAAGGCTCGATGGGAAAAGCAAGAAATTTGACAACTGACGATATTAATGATTTGATAAGCTTAGAAAACACAATTAAAGACTCAAAGCCAGTAACACAAAAGTTCTTGAAGAAGTTGATGGTTGGACAAAAACCGAACTTGACAGCTACCAAAGACCAGCGCCAAGCTAATATAGAATTAACTCAGAATGATTTTCAGGCAAAATACTACCTTTGAAAAGTGGAATGGCGCGCCCTTGAAATGGACTCTACATTATTACTTTTAGAAATGTCAGTGTAGGGCTTAAAAATCATTGTTGGTTGCAGACGAGGCGGTTTGTATGGAAATTTACACAAGTAATCCTGAACCTCTGAGGCAAAGAATACGAGATTACTGGATAAAATGCGGAGAAAAAAGAAGAGAATAACTGTAGAGAAATGTTAGAAGTGTGTCATAGTGAGTATTTTGACCAGGTTGGAGCACAGATTGCAGAAAGAATACTGCTCGTCATCAGGCAGGGCGATGGTCAACTATTTAGAAAATTATCACAAGAGTGGGGACTTCAACTAGAGTATGCTGAAAGAAGAAATTGGCTGGACTCTATAAAAATTTAATAATATACGTAGTGCCTTATGCAAGAAAATTCAGGATATGTTGTTTCTTGACTTACCTATCAACGATTACCAGGGCTGGGTAAGAGTCATTACATGGGTAGCCGCTATAATGAAAGATAGTGAAAAGTTCATTCGAAGGGGAAAGACAAATTACCCAACATGTAACCATTCTCTATTTTAGCAGCTACTCTACTCGGCTTTCAATCTGACGCAACTGAATTGAATTGATAAGAAGGGTTTCAGAGACAAGTTTTTTCCAATATTACAATGTATGTCCATATATATATATATATATATATATATTATTTCGTCTTGTCTAGTAACTCCATTCTCCCCATTAATAGAGCAAACATCTGATTCAAAGGCGACATTTCAGCCATCTTGGATACACTGTTGCCATATCTGACAATTCTTTTTTTTTTTTTTTTTTTTTTTTTT
>QVIK01000382.1:30584-48789 GCA_003957845.1 Oidium heveae
TCCCCCCCCCCCCCCCCCAAAAAAGCAATTCTTCCTTTACATTCGTTTCCCCCTAAATAAAAGTGTATACTCATTAATATGTTATGATGTTAATTTTTTTTTCTCTCTTCTATTTACTTTGAAATAAAAGGGATTAATTTATTTTTCGATGAAGTTAGCTGATGATTCCGTCGCAGCTGAGTTGAAGGAGATAATTCATAACCAATTACTACCTTGGGAAGAAAAAGTACAAGGAGTTAGTTGGCTAAATTTAGGTTAAATTGTGTGAATGAATTTCGAATCGGAAGATAGGCTATAATACTACGAAAAATGTCATTTTTCAGGAGGGAGGTAAAACACGCACGTCACCCTCAGTACGTCTAACACAAAGAGCTTCCAAGAAGTGACCTAAATCCCCTGATACACCTTCACTCACCGCCGTCTGAAGTTCTATATTATAGAGGTGACGGAACTCTGATCGGATTCTTTCAAAGTGTGGACGGTCCCAATGATAGCGAACGAGTCGACTTATTAGGAGATCACACCAGGTATTATCGACACGCGGTAGGGTAAGCGCATGATGTAATAAAAGAGCATCACGATATGGTTCATTGATTACACCATTGAGAACATGCGCTAAAAGTTCACCCTAGAACAGTAAATTTTTGTTAATAGGATTTAGGAATTTTTGGTGTTGGAGAATAAATAAAATTTAAAAAAAAAGACTAAGATCGAGTGCAAGAAGTAACATACCACAATATTTTCCGATTTTTGTAAAATTTCCTTTGCAAAATTTCTTTCATACATTAAGTTGTAAGCTTTGAGCAATTCGCGTAGATGTGTTTTACTTCGTAGTAGAACTATTTTAATAACAGTAGTTTCACCCCCTCGTTTTTCCTTTACTGCATTGCGTAGTTCTACAACATCAGAAGCAACAAGATCTTTGTCAACAGAGCCATCTGGACTTTCTTCCATTTGTTTCTCTTCCAGCACTAGCATAACAGCTTTCTTAAATTTGTCTTCCCGTAGTTCTGTTTGTAAGCACCGCATCAAGCTGTTATGATATTTCTTATCCCGAAATCCTTCTTTAATTAAGCGAATTTCTTCCTTGGTGCGGCCCATCAGGCTTTCAATTAATAACTCTCTTTGACTCTTCTGAGTTTGGTACCAGTAATTAGCCCAGTAAGCTTCACTCTCCCACTGCCCTAAAGCACAAACATAGCAGGCCTTCATTAGGTCTGGCTGGCTTTTGAGTCGTAGCTTGATATGCTTTGCAAGATTGACGCCTTTCTTATCCTTACCTGTCCTGACTAGTTTCTTATATTGGAAGCGAAGCTCAAGGATCTGAATATGAGTCAGACCAGGTAAAATTGAGATGAGAGGAATCGTATCTGGTAATCGCCTTTCACCTCGAAGAGCTTTGGCAAGAAGTTTCGCTTCTTCTTCTGGATCATGAAAGCGTGCTGTGCGACGAAAGTCTCTGGAAGTACTACAATTACTCCGCTCATCTGCTGAAGAGTAGTAATAATTTATGTCAGTATTCGGAGAGGAGATATGATGCATTGCTTTCAAAAGTGGAGATGGCATTGGTGAAATAGATTGATAGGTACCCCGGTAGGTTTCAAGAAGTGGACTTTCTGGTGCGTTGGAAAGACTAGCTCCTACTCCAATGCCAAGATGGTGTTTATCGTTTATTTGGAGAGAGTTCATATTTTGGCTCAGCTCTAGAGGGCTAATAGTCGCATTATATCGCTGACTTGATAAATTTTCAGGCTTTATAGCCAGAGTAGATGGAGAGTCATATATGACACTAGTCGGCCTCACTCGGGAAGTTTCCCGCCGAGAAACATCTACATTACTTCGGCTTTTAGGCGGATCGGGGTAGGCCAGATGCCCTGTACTGAAGTTACCGTAGGCAAGAGGATCATCTCTTGAGTTTTTAGATGGCAATGAGTTGGAAGATTCATCCTTGGAGAATCGTTTCAAAGGCTTACTTTTACTAAGATGAATACCACCAGATAAGTTGTGACCCCCGAGCCCAATCTGAAAACTTGCTCCAGCTTCTTCTTGAGATTTAGCTTTGCTAGGCGATCGTGGTACGGGTTTATGAGTGCTGTGTTTAGAGACTTCGGGTAACCCGTACATCTCAGGTCCCGTTGAATATCGGTTATTTTGTCGGCGACTTTGAGTTCCATGATCATTCATAAAAACGGCCGACTGCGTTTCTAAAGGCCGCTCATAGTGTGTGTCATAGGAAGACTCCGTTAACAAGGAATCCCTCTTTCCATGCGCTTCTCGTTGTCTTTCTGGCCTTTGCTCTACCTGAAGTTCATCTGGCCTTACTCGAAGACTTAATCGCTTTGCTACTCGGCTAAGAGATCCACTCCTAGTTTTGGGACTAGGGCTCTTAGACCTACTCGTCCGAAGCTCATGGGTAACTGGCTTGAGTAGCATTTTTTCGCAATACAACTGTGTCTCATGCAAATCTAATCGACAACTGATTTAGAGCTTTAATTTTGTCATGAAGAGGGAAAGAATAATCGATAGTATCATAGCGCAATAACTTTCTTTAAATATGCTTATGGATGAAATCTCATCTTTGCCTTACATGCAAATCCTTACCAACTTTGGCTTCGTCACACGCTTACATATGGCTGAAGGTTAATTATCTTTTATGCTGGCTTATATCGGAAATTATATCGACATATTCCAGTCTTGGAATAGGAAAGTAAATGCCGTCAAATTTTACATTGTTGAGCCAATCACATCGCACTAGTGCTTTCAGGGGTATAATTTGTTCTTTTAATTTGAGGATATATAACTCTTCGAGCTTGCAGTATTATTTATGCATGATTTTATTCCACAGGGGTCCTATTAGAGGATGCTGATTGGCCCATGTTTTGACTCAGGTCGATCGATGTTATAATTTAATCCTTGTTGAAATATTGCACTGTTTATAAATGATGCCTTACGACTTAGGATAGCATAGAACTGTGAAAATGACGCACTCAGGCGGCTTGAAAATACGCACACAATAATCAGCCTGTAATCGATAGATAACCTTTGCTAGCATTATTTAAAGTTAGCCATTTATGCAGCTTGGAGCCTCACTTCGCCGAACCCAATTGCCTCGTGTTGTCGAAAATTTATCAGCCTAGATAACTAACACATTTGGCCTACGATCTCCATCATGCAACGCCATTCCACTGAAGATGAAGAATTATGCTTCGGCAGCCATAATCAAGTTGGTAACCTATGCAAACTTTCGTTTTTTCCCAAAATCTTGAAGAGTGGCTTTTATTCATAAATCGTTGAGGTAGAATCGGTACTTCTGACTTGAAGATGGAGCAATATAGATGATGGGATTGATTATATTGAAATCTAGCTTTAGATGATTTTTGTCATCAATAAGCTAGGCTGAGCTTCTCACTTAACATGAACGTTGTCAAAAAAAAGGTTGCGATTGAATGAAGAATTTCACACAAGAGATGACCTATCTGGAGTCGGAGGAGGCAGTATGGCAATTACGCATGTCGCCTCTTACCACAGCTCGGATTCAAAATGCCGCTGGTAAACCTGCCCATACAAAAAACATCGGTAAAACAATCGACTGCAGTGGACATACAGGCTGTAATAAGAATCCAGCGGATTGAAGCACAAGCAGTCAGATATCTATCTGTGCAGAAAGTATATCTTTTAATCATTGACTTCTTTGCTAGTTCACGATAGGACAGGGTACCGTTATTCGAAGCATCACTGTAGCTAACCAGTTTTGGGAATTGACGGAATTGACAATGTTACTGGCGCCTATATTCAATGGGCACGATCTTGATCTAGGACAACGATCAGACAACAGCACGACATACAACCCCAGATATATTCAGGGATTGTTATGTTTCGTGCTGAATCAGACTTAACATAATTGATCAGATCCAATATAGCTTGCAGAAAGAATATTTGTCGGGAATATGTGAGTATAAGATTGCTAATTTTCCGTTATGTCAAAATGATCGATCCTGTGACACCAGATACTCGCACAGGGAAAAGTCAAGACCTTAGCAGAAAACGATCTTACAATAGCATTGCAACTGAAGTTGATTGCTTGCTTGATAATCAGTCTCATGTAATGGGAAGGGATGAGTATTAACTCGAACCCCTGTCAATAAGTGCGGCAAGTGATTTTTTGGTCAGGATTTTCACAACCAGTGCAACTATAGTCGTATTATCAGTGATCCTAATGAAAGTTGTCAATGGGAAACTTATAACACAATATCTCGGGACATTCTTACGGATCGTAGTTGTGGTAATAAGAGAGTTATGAGGTCTTGGGATCGCTTACCAATGCAAGCTGCACCGTGCGTACCGCCAGTCGCGCCCATAATCACAGGAAATCTGCAATAAATTCCAGGACATGGATCGAGGGAAAAAAAATGATTCTCCTAATCAGGTAATTTTGCTCACTCATCCGGGTTTGCCGAAGTCGTCATACACTAAGCCTTTTCGGGCTCAAGCTACGAGTTACGGGGACGTTCTTTTACAGGGATTGGCAAGTTTAATTACCAAATCGACCGGCGCATGAGTTTAGGTAGGAAAAACGCGAGCCGCGTCAGTCAGTACGCGTAGATAATCTATTAACATGCCACTACTATAAGCAAGGCGTTGCATTCTTTTAAGAAAAAGTTATACCCCCACGTTGCAAGGCAAATCCCCCAAGATGATCGACCAGGGCCTTCTGATGACCCAACAGAGTGGGCACATATACCTGTAGGAGTAATTATGCTTAACTATAGTTCGTGATTTATTATTCTGTTTTGCTTTGATTCAAGCACTTGCCAGCGCCATATAGTTGTCTTTCAAAGTTCTTAAAGATGGAGAAAAGGTTTAGCGTGAAATCTCAATTATCCCTACCATAGCCAATTATCTCCATCTAAGCCTAGTTAAGACCCACTTTAATCCCTAAAATCAGCCTGAATCGACAAGGGTATTTATAGAAGCCGTAAGGACAATGATATCAATGAGCTTGCGGATTTTTTCTAGGATTTCTAAGTAAGCAACATATATACTATAGTTGTCAGCAGTAAAATTTCCTGAAATCATCAGAAGATTTCGTTATAAAGGACTGTCGCGTGGCTAAATTGTGTAATGTGATTGGAGAGTTTGAGTGCAGTCTTACTAGTTTGTGTGCTTATCATACTCGACAGATTAACTCAAAATATCTCATCTTAGCTTATCCAGTAGTTCTAGCAACGGTATTTTGTTTACAAAGTCAAATCATGTCTACAGTAGAACCTCAACCTATCAAGGGAATGCTAACCCGCTGAGCCCTAAGCCATTAACGGAATTCCACTAAGTTTCCTGTATACTGTTTCCCCATGATGTAGCTTGGACTGGCACCAATTAAATTAACTATGAATTTTGTATGTCTTTCTTGGCCAATCATGTAAGGAATTGCTGCTTAAACCTTTGATTTGATAGACAAATACCCAGTACAGTTACACACCAACTCGTTGGCCTTAGCAACGGAATACTATGTAAATAAATTTACAAACAAGTCATCAGTATAAACAACATCTTTCCACACCTAAGTACTATAGCTGGATTCTCGAACAACTCATCAAGACAGTGGCAATAGATTTTAGTAATATGCCGTTTTCAATCATTACTGATAATGAATTACCCCTGATGAAGGCAATTCAAAAGCATTTTCCATCTTTACCGTACCTACTCTGCCGAGGGCATGTCAATCTGAATGTACTGGCAAAGATCAAGAGGTACTTTCCATAATCTCTTCGACAAAGAGCAACGTATGGAGTCCCAAGTCCGTTAAATTCTTAAAGCAGTGAAAGGCTGTTCTTACAGCGTCATCTGAAGATTAATATAATACTGGAGTAAATGAGCTATGGAACATGGTACCTAAAGAATTATTTTTTTATGTCAGTAATATATGGCTTAAATGGGATGAAAAGCTGATGCATTTCTGGGTTGATCTGCGACTCCACTTTGGTTACACAATCAGCTCTATTATCGAAGGCTGCCAAGCAGTACTTAAGAGTTATCCTCGTCGCTCCAATCATGATAAGAAAGGTGTTTGCGTTAGACTAGATCTTTTCTGGGCTTCTCATCAGTCCTTGATTGTAGATGGATAGGCCCAGGATCTATGTAAATGTCGCCACGATACTACAACCTCTTATCGGCTACGTTCATAATTTTGCACCCTATAACCTTATGATTGAGATCCCAAAAATTGTCTCAAAGTCCAGAAGTACAATTTCTATTTCCTTTTACTTGTATTATACCTCCTGTATATGGCCTTCCACTCCTCTGAATAATACTCTAGTGTTAGAAGTCGAAGAGCCCCCTAACAAAATGTGAAATTCATATCTATTAGTGGCTTAAGCGTGACAAAGACCCTAGCAATAGTAACAAAAATGATCGTGAAAATACGTGGAAAAGTGCCCCTAGAACTATTACGGCAAGCTTTAGAAGGATGCAGTTTTGCAAAATTATTCTCCAGAACGGAAACTTGTTATGGACAGGGTTGGCCGAGCCGTCTTTCTAGTTTATAAGACATTCCCTATTGCAGCTTTCCTTCAGGAAACTAGCTGGGGCCAAGCAAAAGCATGGCTTGATAAAATTCATGACCGTCTAGCAGTAACAATCGCTTCAGCCGACTAAGACCACCCTCTTACATGTAGATGGAACTCGCCCCACTTTACTTGGATCAGACGACGTCAAGCACTTGAACCATCCAATATCATTGATGAACCGCCATGGCTCTCGTTAGATCGAATGTCTATCCGTCAAGAAATCAGGGCTGCTAACCGCGAGGAAGGTCTAAAGTCTTTTGAACACTGGAACCGTCTCAAGAATCTACTTGATTCAACTGTCTTCTCTGATGGCTCACTTGATCGGGTAGGAAAGGCAGAGGCCGGTTATTGCGTATACCGTGGCTCACAAGAAATAACGTTTGGGAGAGTGCCTCTAGGCTGAAATGTCGTAGTCTACGACGCCGAAATCATTATTTAGTCTCGGGCCTATGAGTAGCTTGCTCATATTGAATAGCACGATTTGCCAAAAATGTAACTGTTTATCTAGACAACGAAGAAGCCGATTTTCAACTTCACGCCTGATATGCTACACCTTTGAGCTTTACCCAGATTCTGGAGTTCCAATCTCTACACAGGACTTTGCTAAAAAGCAAAAAAACCTATAACTGTTGAAGGATCGATCCTTGTAACGTGGATCCCAGGATATCAGGAAATTGTTGGAAATAAGAGGGTAGATATATTAACAGAACTACCTCACATCTTGGAATCGCAAAATTAAATGTCATCTGTCGCTCGGGGAAAAAAAAATATTGGAAGAGAGATACTACGATTCACTGGTTTCTGTTATGGTTATGAGATAAGAAATAGTTCAATGGTTCTAACTTATGTGTACGATAATAAAATTTTCTCGTTTCAATTTATCTGTATTTTTATATATATTAAAGTATAGTTAACCTCGATCCACATGGTGAGTGTCTACACACACACACATATATATATATATATATATATATATAAACGTATCATTCTTCCTGACATCTTACACTATTATTACATGATCAGATAACCTTTAACCTTTATTATCTCATTGGGATAACAGTAGGAACATAACTACACATTTAAGACGTATATAACACAACACGGGATACCCGAAGACGGGGTATCCGAACCATTTGTTGTACCAGCAAGATACATAAAATATGCTAGCTAATCATAGCAGATCTTGCTATACATAACAGTTTCCTATTGGAACTCTGATACACCTAAGCTGTAACAGTTCGGGATCGAATGGACTTAATTAAACTATCTTGAAATGGATGTCCTAAAACACCGAGCTGAGTAGTAAGCAATAATGTTTTTACTTAAAAACAAGATTCAAGAGTAAGATAAACTGAAGATAACAAATAAAATACCAAAGAATATATTTTTGGTAATATATGAAAGTGATAATACAAAATTGAGACACTGGAGAATTTTCATAATTGGCTAATGCAGCTTCTTTAGATCTAACAAATATTATAATTTAATTAACAATAGAAGTCCTAAATATCCAAAATACCTGGTTGACCGATTACTCCCCAAACATTATTAGTTCTTGAAACAAATCTCGATATCCCTCAAAGATCGCTAACTTAGTTTCAACGTCGGTTGTCGATTTAAAACGAAATAGATCTTGGTTCCGGAAATCTGAGTTTTTTTGTTTCATCAAAAGATCAAAATATCTAGAGGTCATGACATAAGAACTACAAAGATCTCGGAATTGATGTGTATACGCGAACCCCACCAGAAATAAATTCGCTTCCAAGATATAGTGTACCTACATATGCTCGGAGTATGTTCGCTGTTAGAAAAAGCATACGAGGAACAAGAACGTTCACTGAACCAAAAAAACTTATTTTCAGCGAACTCACTTTCTGGTCAAATGTAGCCAGCTATTTTTTGTTGATGCTAATAAAAAAATCTCCCAGCACGCAATGAAGCTTTGCTTGGAGCAATACCAAAGGTCCCTGGCATTTGAAGTTGAACCATGCAGAGATCTACTCACTAATACAATAGGCATACCTTGTAGCCAAAGAATAAGGCGAATCATAGCAAATGATTATATCTTAAACATAAATCATTTTGATCAATATTGGTGGTCAAATCAACACCAAAGTGTGGTAACAGTACTGAATGCTGAAAAAATAGATATTGAAAATTTAATCAGTCATATCCGACAACGTAGTGAATTGCTCATGTCTCATCAGCGATAAATACATTTTTCTTCTATCCGCAAAATTTCTGATCGAGATCTAGAGGTACGGAATCCAGTGTTGGCACCAATTCGTAGGAGACTCACAGGATTAACGCGCCGTAACCCATCCGTGTTTGAGCATGTCGAAGAAACTAATGTTCAACAACCACAATCACAGCAACAATCTAACCAATCTCGACCTTTACAGAGAATACGTAAATTTCGTCTTTAATATTAGCGGTCATAATTCACGGACATGTCCTAGAAGAATTTCTGGTATAATTCCATCTGGATTTCAGGACACTTCGGACTCACCAAATGAGCTCAGACCAAGCGAACAGGTTTAAGAGAAGAGACGGATTTTTATATATACTAATGAAATTCAGTTTTAGCTTTACTCGGCAAGTGAATATGTTTATCCTTCTTCACAGCCTGGCTTCAAACAGCTTTTACTCGTAAGTGTTAAAGGTTTGTCTTATTGTGAGGGCACAAGAAGGTTACTTAGAATATCTATATTTTCATTAAAGAGAAAACTATGTACAATAAGCCGTCCCTCCTTATATATCCTTTCAAGGTACTCTGTCATACGAAATAGTAGTATCCTGTATCTTCCATCTGATTCTCAGAAATACCTAGAACACTTTCGAATACTGTCGTTGTCTATGACAACTAAGGAGTATTCTCGCTAATCAACAAACATCGACGATCATAATAAAAGGGTGTCGGTTAATAAGCGATGCCATCCGATTCGGCTTAGGCCGAATTTCAATACAAGGGCCCTGGCCCTATAACAGTAAGTAGCCAGACTGTGTGAAACCGGTAGAATGTCTCGGCGGGCGATGGTTTGTAAGTTAGGATCCTACATAGCTTTTATATTAAATAATATACATATCCAAAGTCCTTTTGTATCACAGTCGCTACTCGATATTCCAGAAGCTCACCAAAGCCTACCTAGTAGAAGACTTAATGACTTATGAGATGGATATAGTAATGATCCACCAATTACAACTTTGTCACTAATTAGGAAGACAGGGGGTGATGTGGTGTAAGTAAAAAACTGATGTGAGTATAACATTTCCCTCTAGTAATTATCTTTTTTAGATTATTTTGGTACCATGCTTTTACACAACATTGAGTCACATCTGTTAGTGTAGCTGCGGTACCCCATTCACCTTCGAGCTAATCAGTTGTTCGAATTGGTAGGTTACTGTCGTCATATGACATCCTGCTTTGCCTGATGCGATGGCCTGAGGCTACAAAGGCATGCCAAAAACCCCCACCCCCTTCCCGGAGGACGCGAGGCTTAAATACTCCGGAAAATGAATGTGCATAATTTTATGCTCACACTAAGCCCCAAGTTTTATAATGCACGTTTTTGAGTGGTATACATGTTTGTTGTTGACATATTTTGTGTAGGTAATTATAAGTCCAAGTACCTACTATCCGTCCTACCTACCTCCCCTATGTCGGCCAACGTGCATTAGTTCCATTAGTTTGGTTAGTTTGTCTTAACGGTCCCTTAACGCACACTGAAAATCCATCAAGACGTCATCGTTTGCAACTCGTCTCCCCCTGTCGCACCAAAAAAATACAGCACGTTAGTCGTGCATAAGACTTATGATTGAAAACATTCAGATGCAATGTGAAGGATAATAATTATGTAGTTATCCACGTATTAATACATCTGATTTTAAAATATTTGTACTTTGATATTTGCTATCAGAGTTAATTTTTCAACTAGAATTAATTGTTCCGATTGAATTTTTGCCTATTACCAGTTTACATACAGTTGATTCCCAATTTATAGAAAATGATGTTTAAAAGTCTTGTCCCAAATATCCATTCTTTAACATACAGCATCAGTAGTCGATACGATGAAAGACGAGACTTTACTGGAAGTAAGTTGAACAGTTGAAGTAAAAATTATAGAGATATTATCAAATTATATATAGTGAGAACTAAATCTGCCTATAATGTTTTCAGTCAGGATTTTTTGAGAAAGTTCTACTTATAGTACATGGTTCCAGAATGTTTTTAGGAAGACTAGGTCTTTGAGATTGTTCTCCTTCTTTTCCGCTCTTGAACTTCGCATAGAAGCGTCCTATGAAGAGCATTTCTCGCTATGAATTCTTCAAGGAACTTGATATTACCCATCTCTTACTGCTCTCAAAGGATATCCTGGGGAGACTCCACCGCTGACATAACATCGCACATATCAGTTTAAAAGTCCCATCATTAGAATCATCTAGATCGTTTTCATCCTAAAGTTCTAAAACACTTGGCTCAGTGTCAGATCTCGATTTTTTTTACCTGCCGCATAGATTGTGGTAACTAATGTTTGATACTGTGGATGAGGCACTAATTTCTCATGGACCCAAAAAGGGCTGTATCTCTGCCCTTGCACCTCCAAGAAGAATTTTAACTTGAACTCTATGGTATTCATATTCTAAAATCAATTTCATCTGGCAATCGTAAAGCTATGGCTGTAAAGCTAGTTCGCTATGAGAAGGAAACTGTTCCATTTTGCTTCGGTCACGCTGCCTTTTTGATTTTGATTTGTAGGATTGGGTGCTATCTTGACAACGATAGTATAAGTAAGTTTTGTACGATTTCGAGCTTCTTTTTATCCTAATTTATGACCCCCGGCTTCTCGAATAAAATCAACGTGTTGATTGATCGCTTGATGCATCGGGCTATGGTCAAGAATGGATTCGTTGAGAGGCTCGAGGGTCTGTCCAAATATAATGGGCAATTGATTGAGGTTAAAAATTTATCATAGTTGTAGTCATGCTGTCTGGCTAAGTACAAAGTATTTATCAGAGAGCAAATGAGAAAGTAAGTTGAGGGTTCATTGTCAAAGTTTTGTTCAGTACTTCCGTTAATTAGATGGCATATCGAATTATCAACGAGATCAGCAAGGATGCCTTTACCTATTTCTGGTGTGATGTTTCCTGCATTTGATAAGAAAGCTCAGAATCGGGATATTTGTCTTGAGTTACTATATCAAGTTCGTCACATATAGCTTGCATATCCATATCCATATCATCATCAGACTCTTTTATTTCATGCTCGCCCTCACATTCTGAGATATAACGTTCAGCTTTATTGTTAAGTTTATTGAAAAATATTTTTCTATGTTCTTCCCTTTCACTTTTTTGGGTGTTTTCCAGACCAGCATCCTTCACGTTTGCAAATCCAGCACTTTTTGTTTTTGTGGTCGTTTCTCTTTACAAGACCATGGTTGCTAGGTTTTCTATTATTATGATATCTACGATCTGTGAGGAATGTTCCATCCTCATCAGAAGCTAAACTAGTATTTTGTTGAAGGAGCAAATTTGAAGTAGGCAACGGTCTATTGAATATTTCTATTCCTGACCGAAGCTCGCGAATTAAACCTGGCACAGTTGGCGATGGTGTATAACAGGCTATTTTGCACGCTTCAACGTCCTTACAAGCGGTAATTCTTTTATTGTGGAGTGCTACCTCTGTCCGAAACTCAGAGCTTAGTGCTTTTCGCATTTCATCTAATTTATTGATGAGAATTGTTATTAGTTCCATACCGCTCTTTGTCGAATTTTGGTCAATGATGAATTGTAATGTTATATTATTCTATTTTTTAAGGCTATATCTGTAAGAGGACGTGCACAATTGTTGTCTACAATAGTAAATCCAGTATAAGTATGTATTCTATCTAAAGAGGGAATCTTCTATCTAGGGTTGGATTCCTTTATTTATATACGCTAGCGAGCTCATGTTGTGCTTAGGTGTAAGCAAACATTATATACTATGTTGCCAAGGAAACTCGATAAACTCCGGATCCTATACACTAGGCAGCAGCCTGTAACAATATCGTTGGTATTCTGGTCCTTCAAAGTTATCCTTCATTGCTTGGCATAATTCGGATATACTTTTTCCGCGGCATCGATTAAAGTAGAATGATAGGGCCATTCCTTTTAGCATAGTAGGAAATGCAAAAACAAGAGATTCATTCGCCATACCAAATCGCTTACTCATTTCCATGAATATATCGAATTTATCTTCATAATTATCATTTGAGTCACCGGAGTATTTCAGGTCTTTGGTGTGACATTTTGCTAAGTTAGCTATATCTCTNAAGTAGAATGATAGGGCCATTCCTTTTAGCATAGTAGGAAATGCAAAAACAAGAGATTCATTCGCCATACCAAATCGCTTACTCATTTCCATGAATATATCGAATTTATCTTCATAATTATCATTTGAGTCACCGGAGTATTTCAGGTCTTTGGTGTGACATTTTGCTAAGTTAGCTATATCTCTGCCGTATTGGTGTTGAGTTGACGATAATAGAGGTTGCTCGGGAGATATAGCCTTGGTGGGGCTCGGGATATGTTTGTTTTGAGCGAAATATTTGGGAATGAGGATATTTGGTTTTATTTTTAAATTTTCGGGTTTCGTTAAGTCAAGTACATTATTTTCCTCATTCTGCTCAATTTCCACTTCTTTTGTTTCATTCCTGCATTTTTCTTGCCATACATTAAACTCTGACTGAGTACAGGCATATAGTAATTGAGCTATAGAGTAAGTTCTTTCATTCTTAACCCAAACTCCATGGTCTTTTCAGAATTCTTGTCAGGTCCTTGCGTTATCTCTAGTCAGCATTTTGAAATGCCTCAGTTCAAACGTATTGAAGTCCTCACAAAATTCGTTAAATAGATAATCGGTGTCCATTTTTCTCTCCAAAGTCCTATCTCGATTTTGGTAGTTTGCTAACCTCCATGTTGCGTACTGATTCAACTGTAAAGGACTGTATTTATCGGGGTCAATGTCATGTCCCCATTCTTCTGTTCTACTCTCGATTTCTCGGGAGCGCTCTTCTCGTTCTTTTGCTCTCTTTTCACTATCTGAGATGTATTCTGGTAGGGAGCCTAGCATCTGCGGAGTATTTAACGATGAAGTTTCGCTCATTGGAGTGTCGTTTGTCCCTTCTTTTGCAAGGGAATCTGCTTTCTCATTTCCTGCAATTTTAGAATGTCCTGGTACCCAGATCAGAAATACGTCTTTGAAGCCATTATTCATAGCTTTCTGAGTTGCCTCGGCAGCTCGAAGTTGCTAAGCCTGACTAGGTTTTTCGGAGTATTTTTTCAATCTCTGAAGTGCAGCCTGATTGTCAGAAAATATCTTTACAACAAAATCGTTGCAGTTAACTTCTTCTGAGATTGTTTCCAAAGCGCTGACAATGGCTTCGATCTCTCCATTGTATATTAATTGATTTATTCCAATGTTAGCATGAGATTCGTATAAAGTTTTATCATTTAGCATATTGTAAACAATCATACCGACCCCAACTCCCTTGGATGTTTGAATGCCGGAGGCATCGGTATAGATATGGAGGGTTTTGGTTCCACTATCTAAGTCGATCATTCTTCTATGTGCGATTGTTACTTCTGCTTTAGTCTTATTGCTGATAAAAACCTTGTACAGTGGCTTGGATTCCCAGGATTTTGTCTTGGTGTAGTCAATCTTTTCCGCAGTTGTTGGCCAAAAGTCTTGAAGTGCTGCACACGCGATTTCAAGTTGAGAAGGTTTTGATATAAAGGTGTCTTCTAGATATCTTTTATGCAGGTGGCACCATAGTGGATGTTGTTGTGGGAGACACTTGATTCTCAAAGCATATTTGCGCGTAATATCATCAAGTTGAATGTTCGGTGGAAGCAGTCCAGCCTCAACTTCCATCACTTTTATCGGTGCTGTTCGAAATACTCCTAGGATCTTTCTAGTCGCGAGGTTCTGTAGCTTTTGTAAATCTGCAGTGAAAGATGCTTGATTTCTTCACCACACTGGACTACCGTAGTCGTAAATACTTCTCACGCATGTGAGGTATAGTTGGCGAACAGCGTGTGGAGATATACTAGAGTTGATGTTGGCTAAGTGCGCCATACGATAGAAAGCATTTTTCGCTTGTGAGATTCGTATGGCAAGGTGCTGTTTGAATGTAAGTCCATTATCGAACCAGATGCCCAGCCAACGAACTAAGTCTTTGGGCTTAAAAATATTTCCATTAGATAGGGTGAGGATTGAAAGGCTGGCATCTTTCGATTTAGTGAAGTGAATCAACTCTGTCTTTTCCAAGTAAAACTTGATCTCATTCAAGGAAGCTATATTATACAAGTTCCTCGTTTCATTTTCCAGTATCTTGATGTTTTTTTGAGACTCGTGGAGGAAACTGTCAGTGAGATTTCATCTATATATGATAGAACTAAGCATTACTTTGCTCGAAATAAATCTCTGAGATATATCAAAAACAGAATTGAAGACACTGGACTTTCCTGAGAAATTCCAGTTTCAATGGCCTGGAAATTTTCCGTTTGACCATCAAAAGATAGTCGGAGTTGGCGATCACTCATAAATTGTTTGACCTACGAAATCAGACTAGGTGCTAGGTTCTGTTTTTTCATTGTCCCTAAAAGTTTATTCATGGTGACGTGGTCAAAAGTCCCTTTGATATCCAAGAACAAGGTGCTTGTTTTCCTTCTTACTTGCTTTGCTTGTTGTATCTTGTTTGTGATGAGTATTGCTGCGTCAACAGCAGATCTTCTTAACCTTCCTCCAATCTGTGAAGGGTCCAGTAAGTCGGTTGATTCCGCTAGTATTGATAATCGTCTTGCGATAATTTTTTCCAATAATTTGCCTAAGCAGTTGAGTAGTGAGATCACTCTATATGCTTTTGGGACAGTATAGTCAGGCTTGTTGGACTTTTTTAAGACTGCACCAATAGCCTGCCTCCATTCCCTCGGATGATACCCTATGTTGAAGAAAAGGCTATATATCTCAAAAATGATATCTGGCTCGGCTTCAGAGGCAGCAATGATCATTTCTTGGTTGATTGAGTCAGGCCCCGGAGTTATGCCTTTAAATTTAGCTGAACACGCCTGTTCAAGCTCATTTTTGTCAAGCTGGGCCAAATATGTGTTGTAGTACTTTGATCACCACTTGACCATGTTACATCTTCGGCCGTAGGAGGTTTAGGGAAAAGAGATTCTCTGAGAGCATTAAATTTCTCTTGAAATGAAGTGTAAAGTACTCCTTAACGACACTGGATAGGTGGAATCATCTCTATTTGAGTGTGCTTTGTATATTTAATGGCTCTGAGAGTAGATTGGGGATCTTCTTTCTCGAGAAAATCATTCCAGTGACTTCGCTTTGCTTCTTTGATGGCCTGTATATACGTGTTTCTTGCCTTGATGAAATCTGACTTCATTTGAATAGTTTGGTTGCATCTAACGCATAATCGCTGTGTTCTCTGCATGTCTTTGCGCAGTGACTTGAGGTTGGGATTCCACCACAGTTTAGATCTGGCCCCTTTTTTTGATGACAGGTATACTTGCGTGAGCAGCACCTTGAAAAGCTTGAGTAAGTGAGGCTGCAATACTATCGAGAATTAATGATGTAATAGGATTACACTCATGGTGCATATTTTTTTGCTCGAAATACCTCAATCGAAACTGTTGGTATATGTCTGATTGGAAAAATGCATCATTTCTAATTTTTTCTTTGAAGACGTCCCTGAATTTCTTCCAGTCTGCTTGTTTCGTATTATATTTGGCACTTATAGCAGCATCCTCCAACAAGTTGTCAGGAGTTGTTGGCCCTTGAATTGTGAACATAATTGGCTTATGTTCAGATCCCATAGAAGGTAGAGTGTGCCAGTTTTCAACTCTGTCCGTCATGTGGGACGAAGTAAGAATTAGATCGATCACAATTTCTCTGTCCATGTGAGATCGGAAAGTTGTTCCTTCGTCAGGGAGATTTGGAAGACCGGGATTGTTCTCATCAGTCCAGTCCACAAATCGTTCAGCATCACTTGAAGGTGGTGACAGCGGGTCCCACGAGTAATGAATGATGCATATTGAAGTCTTCACTTATGATACATGGGAATTGAAGCTCTTTATAGAAGAGATTTCTTTCGAAATTTCGTGGTTGGCTTCTTCCATATTGGCTGGTTTGATTGTAGATATTATAAATAAAAAATTTCAAGCCTGCTGTGCCAACTTGGAGTATCATGCAATCTGGATCGCAGCATAGATCTGTGCGGAGGTAAACTTGGATATTGATATTTCTCTTGACGTATGTCATTGTTCTTGGTTGGATTCTAGTTTCGGCTGAAGGCATGTCATAAATTGGAAGAAGTTGGATAAAAGCTGAATGATTGATAGATCGATAAGAAGCTTTTCAATTAGTGTTGTTAGTTGACATGATTCGAGATTCTTGTATGAGCTAGATGTCGATTTCTTGCTCGACTGCCAATTGTAGTAAGCTCTCAGTTATGGTAGAGCTCTTCATCAAGTTCGCTTGTAATACTTTGAGATTTCGATTCATAAAGATTCGTGTGTAGAGTCCACCATTTGTATTTCAGTAGTTGAGGAGGCACGATTCTTTAGAGATCGAAATACCTCGCATGTAGTGTCATTTGCTTTATGGTTTTTGCTGCAAAAACAGTCTTATGAAGGCTGGGAATATCAACATGACTGTTAAATGAAGTATATAGTATTAGATTTCAGCACCCTTAGTCTTTAGATCAAAAATACTCGTTTTATAATAAACTATACAAATCTTTTTAGTATCTTTAGTTCAAACCCTAACAATTTAAGGCAGATTTTCTAGCCCTTTGCTTGGCGTTCTGAAAGTCTTTTCTTACAATAACAAAATCCAGATTCTCACATCGCAGTGTTCAAAATATGGATCGAGGAGGTTCCCCTGCAGTTGTCATCGTCGCAACTGTCTGCTCCTGCTGTGGGTCTAGTTTACGATGACTTGAATAGACCGCAGGATTTCTCACTGGATCGTAACTATAATGCTCAGAAAGCATAATCTCTAAAACCCACAAATTACTACCTGTTAGAGTATCAAACTCTCTTCTGATAATTGATTCCTAGTTGCTGTTAGTTTTAATAGTTGAAGAGTTTCGCTAAACTCCTGATTAATTTTTAGGCGATTAGCGGTCAACGCATTTAATTCAAACTTTTTGTATCTCGTTTCTTTTATCCTTTACTGAGCATGCCCGACTGACAGCAAAGCCACGATGCCGAGAGAAGCTTCGTATTTCTACATCAGCTTCAGAGGGAGATTGGTAGGCCCTGTTTTGAGGGTTTTAAAATCCATGATACTGATTGAAATATTGATTCTAAGCTGGCAATAATAATATTTTCTAATTTGAATCAGTATGCAAATATATGAAACTGATTAGCGGGACGTACATCGAAGAGAAAGTGAAGTCGACAGCGGCGAAGAGAAATCGACGCTTGAGAGTGTCACGAAACGTTCATGATAGTGAGCATCAAATGAGGTTACGAAATCTATTTATATTCTTCATATGGAAAGAAGAGTGTTGTCAATCTGTAGGGGATATATACATGAAATATTACATAATACATTGGTCCAAGCTCAGACCCGTGACATTACCCCT
>QVIK01000383.1:0-48607 GCA_003957845.1 Oidium heveae
GGCGATGGAACTGGGTCACGGGAGTAGAATATAGGAAGTGGGATCTAGGGGACTGAGGTTATAACTGTGTTGTGCGATAAGGAAGAAGGGTTTATCTACATGAGAGAACTATTTAATACTCGAAGCGAGGCGCTATATGGAACAGGGATATTAGTCCCGTGACAGCGAGTAAAGATTCTAGAGTGACCTTCTGGCGTCATCGAGCGCAGAAGAAGACCAAAGAAGAAATCAAGAGGTTACGCGAAGAAATGCGGTATCTAAGATGCCAGAGAAAAGGATGTTTTACAAGAATATGTCCCCTACTAGCAGCTGAAGGTTTTGAGCATAGTAATGACGTGCCGCGTTCTCAAAACCCCCTTGTCGGACCAAATGGAAGACCTCTGAGATCCAAATGGAAAACAACGGAGCAAATTGAATGGCTACGAATAGAACGACGATGTTTTCGATGTGAGCGCCAGGGTTGTTGTACGAGAACTTGTCCGGTACTTCCAGCCCAGAACCCAATATTTAAAGAATCTTCTTATTCAATATCCGAGCAGCAGAGAAATTTGGAAGGCAGGAATGATGAAAGCTCCCACGATAAATACCAGGAATCGAAGGGATCAAAATTTTTATCAGATAAGCAACTAACGGTTGAAGTTGTTACAGCCAGAGGGCAAGAGTCCGGCATGAATACGACCCCCTTCCTTGTAAACGCATTAGTTAACGATTACACGATGGTCCAAGCATTGGTGGATAATGGCTGCTTGTGCTCTGGAATTATCGCGGATTCACTGGCCAGTCAACTGGGTTTACTGCGCGAATCAATTTTACCTCGAACTCTTCAGACCGCGGAAAATTCATCAAATGAAAAACCTGTAGTAAAAGATATAACTAAGGTCTCTATTGATCTTGACGGAAATGTAACCGAAAATCTGTGGCTCTATATTGTTCCACATAGTACACACCAACTTATACTTGGGAAAAAGTGGCTTGAAGACCAGGATGCAGTTCTTCATGCAAAAGAACAGCGCCTCGAACTTCGAAAAAATGGTAGATCAATTTACAGTGCAAAACGTTGGAGGAACGAATTCAGAAAGGTGCCACGCCCAAGATTAGCAACAGTAGCAAAAATCAGCTCCTTAATGAGAGAAGTACCTATAGCCAGGGCCTCGCTTGAAGATATAAATAAAGCACTACGAGCAAAGCCTAGTGTGACGATAAAAGACGCAAGAAGTCGTCTACCAAACCAAATTAAGGAATTTGCACACCTCTTCACGGATGGCAAAAGCGCACAGGGCCTACCTCCGTCGCGAGGCTCATTGGACCACGCAATAAACTTGCGAATAGTAGATGGGGAACCTATGATGCCACCATAGGGGCCGCTATATAACATGTCTAGAGAAGAATTGCTTGTACTAAGAAAAATCCTTACCGATTTGTTAACGAAAGGTTGGATTAGACCAAGTAGCTCAGCTGCAGCTGCACCTGTTCTTTTTGCCAAGAAGCCGAACGGCGGACTACGATTATGTGTAGATTACCGAGGGTTGAATGCTATTACGATACCCGACCGATATCCAATACCGCTATTCAAGGAGACTTTAAGACAGCTACCAAAAGCTAGGTGGTTCACAAAATTAGATGTAAAATCTGCGGTCCATCGCGTTCGTATAAGAGAGGGGGATGAATGGATGACAGCTTTTCGATGTCGTCTGGGGTTGTTTGAATGGTTGGTAACTCCCTTTGGACTGGCGAATGCACCAGCAACTTTTCAACGCTATATAAACGAACAATTGCGAGAACACTTGGACCTAGACGCAACGGCATATATGGATGATGTGCTAATATATACCAGTGGTAGCGAGGAAGAGCACTGGAATTCAGTTTCTAAAATACTTCAAAAACTTGACAATGCCGGCCTATATCTTGATATTGATAAATGCGAATTTCTTTGCAAAAAAGTTAAATATTTAGAATTCATAATAAAAGCAGGAGAGGGCGTCACTGTTGACCCAACGAAGGTGAAAACAATATTAGATTGGTTACCACCAAGTTCAGTAAAAGGGGTGCGATCATTTTTGGGGTATTCAAACTTCTATCGATGTTTCGTGAAAAACTTTTCGGAAATAACTGCCCCGCTAACAGCCTTAACAAAAAAGAATGCAACTTGGAAATGGGGTTCGGCAGAGAGTCAAGCTTTTGAAAAATTAAAATCCATCTTTGCATCAAAGCCAGCATTGGCACAATGGGATCCAGATAAAGAGACAGTGGTAGAAGCAGATTGTTCAGGTTTTGCTTTAGGGGGGTGTTTATCACAGGTAGATGGACAGGGAACATTGCGACCCATTGCGTATTATTCAAGACGCCTGAACAGTGCTGAAGTAAATTATCCCATCCATGATAAAGAGATGTTGGCAATTATTGCATGCTTACAAGAGTGGCAAGCTGAACTACGCTCCGTCGAAAATCCCTTTGCAATATTGACTGATCACAAAAACTTAAGTTTTTTTACATCCAAACGTTTGCTTAACGAGCGACAAGTTCGTTATAACGAGTTTCTTAGCCAGTTTCAATATGTTCTTAAATGGCGACCAGGTAGTATTAGTGACCGACCCGACGCACTGTCAAGACGAGATCAGGATAAACCTAACAATATCGGAGATGAACGCACATCGGGTCGAATAATGCAACTATTGCCATCGATTGAAGCCCTATTGACTTCGTTAAATAACAAGCAGTGCAAAGATAAAAATGTAGTAGATCCAGCCGCTAAGGCGCAACTTTTTGAAGACAACGAGATTCAGTATCTGTGGAAACAGGCTGTCGAGTCGGACTCAGATTGGCGACGAGCTAGGGATGCAGTGCGATCTGGGGAAAGGAGTTTTCCTGCAGACTTGTCATACAAACTTTCAGCAAACATAGCAGAATGCACTGTAGCAGCAGATGGTGTTTTACGGGGAAGGGAAAACAGAATATGGATACAAGATTTTGAACCATTACGGACTGCAATAATGCAAAACGCACACGACAGTCATATCGGAGGCCATCCTGGAAAAGACACTATGATTGGAATCTTACTTCGACGTGTTTTCTGGCCAAAAATGAGGGAAGCGGTGAGACGATTTATTCGAAATTGTGATGTATGTGGACGAACGACAGTGTGAAGAGAGGCTAAGGCAGGATTTGTACGATCATTGCCAATCCCCGATCGATTGGGAAGTGAGCTTACGATTGACTTTGTTACTGACATGCCACCGTCTCAAGGGTGCACAAATGTAATGGTTATCACGGACCGACTTTCTAAAGACATATTTCTCTTCGGAACTAGTTCAATGGAGGCAGAAAATTGTGCAAATATATTTGTAGATCGGTACTATAGGTACAATATAGTTATTCCCAATATACGTTTAAGGGATTTGGGAATATTATGGAAAATACTGGAATATGTTGGAAGAACATAGAACAACACCAGATCAATTGAAGTGAGGGTATTGTACCTATTGTAGTGATATGAACTTAGAGTAGAACATTCTAGTAGAATAGTAGATGATGGCTAGGAGTTCCGGAGAAATGTATATAATGAGGTGGTAGACCTCTGTATGTTCATAAACAAGTTTCCTTTTATACATTCAATCAATAAAGATAATTCATTGAGACATATCTATACTTTACGTATCATCTTATCGTGATCATTACTCTCTCAGGTACCTCTCGCTCTGATTCCCTTCATAACCTTATATTTATATCAGCTTTGAATACACGCCCGAACTCTGCAATTGGAGGAATGAGTCCATTTTTCCTTAGAAATGGTTACGACTTGGACGCTTTGTCAGAACCTACTCCTCAAGCCAAAAGGTCTAGAAATCCAGGTCAAATTAATGCCCAAAATTACATCCAAAGAATGAGGGATGCCCAAGAGTTCGCACAAGCAGTAATGGCAACAGCCCGGCAACGGTCAGAAGAAAATGCAAACCGATTGAGCCGCCAACCAGAAAGGTTTAAGGTTGGTGACAAAGTGTGGCTAAATCTGCAGCATGTAATGACTCCACAACTATCAAAAAAGCTCGCCTGGCAGTATGCCAAATATGAAGTGACTGCAGTTCCCGACGCTTTAAACGTTGAATTAAATGTGCCTGGAAATATACACAAACGCTTCCATGTTGAGCTTATAAAGCAGGCAGGTACGGACCCATTCCCAAGTCAACGTCGTGATGATGCACGAAACCCTCCAGTCGTTGACGAGTTAGGGAATCATGAATTCGAAGTTCAATCAATTTTGAGAGCCAGAACAGTCCGACGCGGGCGTGGGTTGTTTAGAAAAGCTTTAGTAAAATGGATTAGTGAAGCAGATCCATCCTGGGAGCCGGTTGAGAATTTAGAGGATACTGCAGCTCTTGATAGATTTGAAAAAATGTATGGACCAATTGAAATAAACGACGGGCCTGATAAAGTAACTGTAGGTAGTCACGTAGGACCCGCCGAAAAACATATTGCCAAAAAACGACGGCAACGAAAATCCAAATCTCGGTCCATAGGAGAAGAGGGAGAGTTGTAACGGCTGGCAAGCCGAATATTGCCTGCATCTTATGCTGGCTAGCATAAGCGGCTTACTAAATTTAGGGGCCAATCAAAACCTTCTAAATATCAAGAAGTATATTTAGAAATCTACATTTTGAAACGAGTGCCAGATATCTGAGTCTATCACATTTTAGACATGGGAATCTGCTGAGTCAGATTCCGAAAACTTGACCAAACAAACGCTCAAGTTAAATTATTCGTACTTAATCGATACAGTAAATATAGGTCATTAGAATGTATAAGTAGAATACTGTAACATTGGATAGTTGATTCTCCATAGAAAGAAAATAAACTACCTTTGACTATTAGGTTGCTCAAGTGCCGGCACTCAGACTGTGACACACGTGACTTACTGCAGAAGTAGCTCTTTTCCCTTTCCATTTGAACTATCTTGCTGAGCAAACTTCCTTATTTCTTCCTCTTCCTCGATTGAAGTATTTGAAGTTGTTACTTGAAATTTGAGTTTTAACACAGGTAAGAAGTTACAACTTGGCGAAATTTGGCCTTTGTTTCCGTAACGCATACATAGATTTTTACTTCTCCTAAATGATAAGAGATCCTCGGATACCCAAGTAGCCCTCTTTTTACTGTCTGTTTTCAGTGGTAGTGCTTTGATTAGCTCCCATTCAATCTGGTCAATATTCTTTTCTCTGTTGCTTTAGAGAAGGGGCGGCAACAAAGCATATTTGATTTAAAGAATCGAGGTCACTGCTTATCATGAGTACCTTTGATAAAAATGCAGACCAAATTCTGAACGGATCTGATCCGACGAGACGATCTTTTAAATCCTTTGGTATTGAATTTTTCAGCAAAAAGATTTTATGTTCTTCTGAGTAGGACGATATTCCAGAGCTAGCTAGCAATGTTTCGAATTGTGGTAAGAATGCTGCGAATAGTTCCTTGGTTTTTGTTTTATATTTAGCAAGTCTTGTTGTACTCTTGTTTTCTTTTTCGGATCTTTAAATAGAGTGTCAAGATATTCTAAAAATTGATCTCCATCACCTGCGCGATCTTTTCACAATCCTTTAGCAATCGTTGAGACTATGCTAGCTACATCCCCTAATAATCTCTTATACAAGTACGTAAATTGATTGTTCTCATCTCCTATGAAGTTGCCGTCTTTATTCAGCTATTCTACGGCTAAAAGGTGCCACTCGTCCCACATTTTTCTATCACCATTGAGCTTTTCAAGCAACGAGAGCTTTTCTTTTGACAGTTCGAATATTTGATTTTGTGATTTTGAAAATTTAGTTACATCTTGGTGCTGTGGAAGATCTTGAAGCTGAACTATGCAATATTGTTGTTTTTTTGAATCTAGGCTTGTTGAAGTTTGATTTATTCTTGCAATTGTTGCAGAATAGAGACGGTTGAAGTTTCTTCTTGACAAACGTTCATATTTGAGCCCATTTTGATAGTATAATGTATAAAGGAATCGTTGAAAATCCCTCAGTTTCTGGTAAAAATCCCTCACCTTGAGATGGAGAGGGTCTACACTGCTAATGTAAGGCTCTCATTGACTCTCATTCTCTTGCTCAAAAACCGTAATTAACCCTAACTCAACTGTCATTAACTCGCTGCCCACTAACTTTACGCTCATAGTTTACATGAATCTATTCAAAACTGGCGTTCTACATGTTCGCACGTGATGTCCTATATCATGGCATAGCCTACTTATTTTTTTTTTGTGGCTATTCGACCGTTGTTTGAGCTAATACATGCTCAAACTCCGAGGGCAGCCTTGTTGTTGATCCTGACGGTCTGCCACGACCTTGCACAGGAACGGGATCAGAGACATCCAACTCTGATGGAAGTGCAATCAGCTATTGGTGAATTCTTTGTTGACAATAAGGCAATTATTTGCGTTCATACGTCTCGTGAATCCATTTCAAAATTTTTGCCATAGAGATAGTTTCTACGATAACATTGCTGCACATCCATAATCTTAACCATCAATGTATATCGAGGTCAACAGCGTCGAGGGGCCGATTTCCACGCATTCGAAAATCATGAGAGCAAAGATATCCCATTGTTGTTCTCGTTCTCGTGAGACCAAAACAATCTGTTGTGGCAATGCACCGTTCATATTGTGCATGAGCAGCACGTAAACCTACTACTGATATTTTCCCCATCACTGCTGCAAACATTGGCCCTAGTCGTAGATTGCTGACAGCACGGCCTTTGACGTTTTGTTGTCAAACAAACGACATTTATAAAAAAGCCATACGACATTAGTAATCTCCCGAATTTTCTGGCCAACTTTTGCCATGTAAATTTAGAGTTTTACGAGGAGATCATGTATGAATTAGGCTAGACTGAAAATATTATACACATTAAATCCCTGTCTTAATTCATGCGGTGCTTCGACTACCGTGGGCATAGTGTACTTATTAGACAGAACTGTAAATAGTAAATTACTATCCAAACTAATTACAGACTTATCGGCACTGCGCGCAAATATCGGCACTAAGTACCCCGGAAATAACCACCTCAATCTGCGGGGTTTGTTTGGCCATTATCTCAGTCCAAACCAATTAAAATTTACAATTCATTCATAGCGTCCCGCAGATGAGAGTACCCACGGTAGATACACTTTCAAATGAAAAATTGAAAACATATCTGCAATTTTTTTACTGTCGAAGGAAAGTATTGATCTGCGCTTCGATTATGGAATACCTAATTCGGCTGACACAAACCCATCAAGACTTTAGGGTCGCTGAAATTCAAGCATTGGCAGAACTAAATAACTTGAATTTAGAAATTTTATCGTACCGATCAGATGTGAGCACATGTATGCGGTTCTAATGAGGGTATACCTAATAACTCAAGTCACCATTCTGCTTTGTCAAATTACCATCTGAAGAAGCTGCTATTAAGCTAATTGAAAGAAGCATACTGGCTAAGGCGATTTATGAGGTATGGGGTAAAGGGAAATCCTACGAAGCCCTACACAACAATGTTCGGCTCCTCTCAGGTCATTTATGGCCAGCTTACAAAAAGTGTTCTTTTAAATTCTCCTTTGATTCCTTTCAAGCGACACGTTGCATAGCTGAGCAAAAGAGACTGATCAATAGTTTCCATTTTCTTGGGTTTGAAGGGTCTATCAAGATGAGAGGTGCTGAGCAAGAGTTCTGTATTTTTGAGGAATGGAAGCTTCCGCATAAAAGATTTGATAATAAAGATGAACCAAATATGGTTTACCTAGGAAGATATCTTGGGGGTAGTGACCGAGATGTTGTACAAAAACTCGATCTTAAGAAACGAAATTACATTTGTACAACTTCAATGGATGCTGAACTTGCCCTAATAACAGCCAATATCTCTCTTGCCGCACCGGGAAAGTTATTTTATGATCCATTTGTAGGCTCCGGAAGCTTTCTTGTAGCTTGTGCTCACTTCGGAGCTCTGGTATTTGGTAGTGATATAGACGGTCGCAGTATCCGGGGCAAAGGGGAGCGCAATCTTTATTCAAATTTTCTCCAATATAAGTTGAAAGACTGTTTTGGGGATACTTTTGTCGCCGACCTGACAAATAGTCCCTTACGTCAAATTAAAGCCTTTGACTCGATCATTTGTGATCCACCATATGGTGTTCGTGAAGGGCTGAAGGTACTTGGAAGTAGAGATCCCACTAAAGGAAAAGAACCCGTAGTTCGGGACGGCCATGCACATCATACATTGGATAGTTATATTCCACCAAAAAAACCGTATGGCTTCATGGCTATGCTTCATGATATCCTTGACTTTGCGGCACTTTCACTGGTTGAGAATGGTAGATTATCTTTTTGGATGCCTACCAGCAATGATAAAGACCAAGAGATTAAAATCCCACAACATCCGTGCCTAAAGATGAGCAGTGTCTGCACGCAGAATTTTTCAAAATGGTCGAGGAGACTTATTACTTATAGAAGAATCCTTGACTCAGAAATTTTACACTTAACTCGAGAACCACAAGCTAAAGTAGACGGAGTAAATGCGGATGAGCTAAATCCGTTCAGGAAGGGATATTTTCAAGGATTTAAATCAAACAACACCTATTAGTACCATATCTTGTATGTAAATGGCCTATTCAGAAATAATTCAATTTAACTGATCTCATACCTATCATTAGCCAGAGAGCCTGTACGAAGAAATGTCCGTAAATGAAAATGTGAAATAAGTTGCTTCATCTATTCCATATGATGAGACTTTAAATTTTTTATTTTTGCTTATTTATTGTTCAAACATCTGAATCTCAGTTGGGTAGGTTCATGATTTGTCTGAGCAATTTCTAATTCATTCCTAGCGTATTTAAGTTTAATAACTTAAGCTCTGAGAAGTATTATCGTACTTATCCATGTGTTACAAATATAACTCGCACACAGGACAAAATCCAATTAAATAAATCTACAGTTTTTCACGTTTAGAACCATTCGTTTCGTTTGCTAGCTCTTGCTTTAATCTTTGTACTAGATCAGTGGCTTCGCGTTGATCTAGTTGACTTCTGTGCCCTCTGCCAAACATAGTAAAGCTCTTATTTCGTAATTCAGGAGTGAGTCCTGGCCTTGGTATGATATGGAAATGAACGTGGTTTACAACCTGGGTAGCAGCAGCGCCTTATTGGAATTAGCTGTACAGGTTAATAACAGGATGTGACAATATTACCATTATTCTGAAGAATATTCCAATCCCAGACGTTAGTCACTCTTGCTACTGCACGACTTATTTTCGATAACCATATACCTAACTCTCTCGCTTCTTCATCTTTTACATCACTTATTTTTTCTCGATGCTGTCTTGTTGTCAATAGAATATGACCTGAAGACAAAGGCGATATATCTAGAAAGGCTAAGCATAGGGGGGTACTAAGAATGACATAGGCAGGAGGGGAAATTTTATAATAACTTGCATCGATTTTCTGTACTGATGATGGTGGAAAGTGTCTAGCTATATTGCAAAATGCACAGCTCGTCATGGTAGGGTTCATATCCAATAGGGCTGAACCTACTAGTGGCTTTTGAGGTTTTCAGGCTTTGACATGGACGACACAAGCGAGCAGACGTAGAATATACTGTGCATAGAGCACTAAAAGACCATTTCAACTTCAATCGGGGTTAAGGGGAGATTTTTAAAAATTAACAATAGTGTGATTTTATTTTAAACTTCATCCTTACTCAGTAAAGGCAGGCACACTAACATACTTTACGGCCTATCCCATTAAATCCTCTCGACAAGCTGCAATTATGTGAAACTCAATGCGTTAACTATCGAGTTTCTTTCTAACATGCCACTATCGATTGATTCTGGAGCTTTGATCACAGTAAGATAAAATTTTGAAAGCGAATCTATACTATTCTTACTCTTTAGTCGCCGACCATGCAAGAACTCACTTAAGACCTTTTCAAATCTTTCGTGCAACACGCTTATCTACCAGATAATTCTGCAAGGAGGACTGGAAAAAAACGCATATTTCTTTGATACAATATTCCATAAATTATCCGTAAGTCATATCGCTCTTGATTAGCTAAAGACGAAAACCAAGCCAACATGAATCTTGTTTTAAAGTCGTCTGGTTGCCCGGCGATGAAAAAAGGCTCAATAATGGGCATCGAAATATGCAATATGGTCATTATCCTTGAATAAAATATGGCTGGGCATCTCTGGCCCAAGTTTCTCAACAGTAATGTAGGTAACGTTCTCTGTTCAATGTGTTCTGCGAAATTATCGAGGCAAAGCACATCATACCGTCTCCCGAGAATTGAGCTCCGTTGCCTGAGCTGTGGTAGTATCGGCATGAGGAGAACATTTCGACTAAAGTTTAGAGGGATATGGGTGGATATACGCGCCTCATATGATAATGTTGGTTAAAGCCACAGATTTCTTCTTTTTTGAACGGAAAACTTCAGTAGTAAAGGTAGAGTTTTACCGGTAAGACTGAGTATAATAAATATCCATCATAGGTTAGTATATCGATAGTTTTGGATCTGTAAAAAATGGAGTAGGAACACTGTATGAAAGGCGTGATCTTAAACAGATGGGCGCCCGGCGTATTCGATGGTCATAAAGCTCATCAGCACGATAAAACCAATTTACCTCATGTCTTATTTCGAGCCTTCTTCTTTCAATACATTTTCCATGTACTATCTAGTTATGTTCATAACTAATTTTCTTGAAGATCTATCATTGTAGAGTAAATGTCAACTCGGCTAATGTCTCTGTAATTGAGACTTTCAGTGAATGTAGGTATAGGGATAAGATTGAAAAAAAGGGTAATTATTACTATAATTTTTTTTTTCTTTTTCAATTACAAGGTTATCTTTCTATGAGATTATTTAAAGATTGGTCCTGCGAAAAGATGAAATATTATCCAAGCTCCAAAGATCCAATGGTGTGTAGCCGATTTTTGCGTGAAATCTATTGGAATTTTTAGAAAGCCCCCCCCACAAAAACCTGGTCACTAAATAAATTTGTCCCCACGAACCATTGATAGATAGTATATCTTCCCTCTCACTACCCAAAATATGTTAGACTTTCCCGTGGACACAAAATTTGGAGCCAAATGTCTTGTATCACATGGAATAATGAGTTACTTGGAACCCAAACAACCGCCCACGAAGAAAATGCCCTTTTCTGCAATTTTGAATCACAACTTCGTGCAAAGGGAAAGTTTTAAGTCGTAACTTAGATTAAGCAAAGTCAGAGCCACTAATTAACTACTCTAGATTGAGCTTATCATACCAGAAGAATTGTATCCCACAATTGAAAAATGTATTTTGTCCCGTGACTACTCTTTAAACTACAGTCGTGTTATCTTGCCTTTGAAAGCACTTCTTGAGCCGGATTTTTTCAATGAGTATATTAAAAAAGGTATTTACATGGTCTAGTTTGAAACCTCTCACAAATTTACAACTTCTTTCTTGTGCTTTTGCTCACTCCCAAGAAAGGAAATATTTTGATGCTTTCGGAAGGCCAGATTGGCGCTGAAAACGTTTATTCTATAAAAGAAGGTATTTTCTGATGCCTATCTCTAAAATCGAAACCTAAAATTTTTATAGGTAAATTGAGATTACATTTAGATAGAGAGAGTTATGAGAAAGCTGGGCTTGTGGGGAAGCCAGATGATTCATTGGCGAGTCAAGGACTAAAAAAAAGATGGGGTATGTATCACCTTGGCTAGTATATCTACTGATCACTGATATCACAGTGGTTGAGATTGACCTTAGACATCCTTCAATGTTACATGGCAAGAAAGGCTTTAATAGGATTTTTTATGCCTTTGAAAAGGTCCTTGTACGTTCAGTGACGTGGCTATTCTGTAATCTTGATACAACATGTAAGTTTCCTCTAATACTTTACTCGGATCATAACATTTATAACTAGCCCCTACACCTGACCCGCTTGATAAGTATTTCCCAATTAAAAAGATAGCTGTGCCAAAAATTACAAGGAACAAAATTGTCACTATGCCGTCACTACAGCCACCAATCAAGACAGATCATGAATTTGATACAGAATTTGATTACTATGCAACGGAAACTCATGAATGGTTTTCTCTAATCATGCTGGACAGCCCCTGTGTTTGCAAAGATGACATGATTGATCCTGCTCTTTCTCGATATTGTCCTTCAGGGAAGACAAGCGTAAGTAATCTGGCAAAGATTGTATGGCGAGGCTTCATCTCACCCGCTTCTTCACACAAATTATTTGTGGATATACTTCTTGCTACTCCACGAGAGTTTTGGTTCACTATTAATATTTCAGAGTTTCCCTTAGAATTTCTCAGGGAGTGTAAAGATTGTATGATATTGAGGGTCGCTAATACCTCATTGGAATATGTCTTGTGGGAAACATGCTAACTCCGATGTTGTGTTTCGTATTTTCGCTTACTTAGACGATTTTTTGACGGGTATTTCTCTCTGTCTCTTCATTCCTAAGAACGTCTTTAACAAGTTCCCTTAAAGCGTTTTGACCAATTTCAGTATTGAAGTCCGGGCGAGAAGCTAGTTGCTCAATCTTGCGTTTCATATCAAGGTCCACAACTTCGCCTGCATCTTCTGGGGCTATTGTACTAAAATTTACGGAGAAACCTTCTGGTAGTTGTGGTGGTGCCGACACATGATGTGATGCCGCTACTTTTCGGCATCCTTCTACCGCATTTTCAAGTTCCTTAGTTCGCAAGTAAACTGCAACCTGTGGAAATTCATCCTCTTCCACGATCTTCTGTAGCGCAGTTTTTCCTTCATTACCTCTAATTGTGATATCTGCATGTAGTTCTTCAATTAACAGACGAGCACAATCTACACTCTCTACAACAAAGAGAGCTGTTTCCCCATCTATATCTTTTAGATCAACGTGGACATGGAATTCTTGGACTAGAATTCTGAGCAGATCCACGTGATTGTAGGAGGCTGCCGCATGCAATAAAGAGTAACCTTGTTCATCTTGAGAAGACGCAAGAGAAGGCGATTCTCTTAGGACTTGTAATAAGCGAGATGGATCATCAGCTGCAAGAAGGAAAAGATTTGGTAATGCCATCTCATAATGAAATTGTAGGTGATAAATCGAATTTGGGTTCTATTTATTCAGTGCAGTGCAGTTTTTTTGCAAAAGCGATAGTTAGTCATCAAGTGGATGGACCCCTGAGGCATCACTCAAAACTTACTCGGAGCTTGCCCTACTAATGCGGGAATATAATTGGAGAGAGCTTAAGCCATCCAATTATCATCGTGTCTATTTTAAACCCTTTCCTGAAAATCAATCTTAACGGGCACTCCATGTGTTGCTTGATCATCCCTGAAGATAAATCACATGCTTTGCTTAGCCGGCATTTCTTTGTTTTGTAGTTCAGGCTTAATGGCGACGCAGCAAATATTTTAGTACCCAGGCTTCTACAAGCTACTTTTTTAGTATCACGCTTCAAATCTTCTTCCTAATTCTACTCCCGTAAAAACTCTGCTAAGGATTGGATGATAATATGGTAATCTTAAATTATTTAATAATATATAATAGCTTGCTCTAGTGATGAGTAATTTGAATATGATAACTGTGGCGATTAGTTATTGAAAGATATGATGGTTTGAACGTCCCTTGATTGTACAATTTTACTCTAATGGAGCACTACTTTTTTGCTACAGGGGTACATCCGGGATTTATTTTAATCCGAGAAACAAGCAATCATTTCTCCGCACTACAAATCTAGATAACCCGCTATCAAATAATTCATTATTTTATCAAATTATCATGCAATACAAATTTACTTTTCGAAATGGAGACAGAAACTAAGTATTATTAGAAATGTGCTTGGTATCGAAATGTTGAGGATTTTCTTATCAATAAATAAGGCAATTTAAAAAAAAGCTGCCTAAGGCACATAGGAAGCGGTCATTACCAACATCTCCAACGCTTAATCATGGGGATGACCTTCTTTATAAAATAAGCTCTTGAAGACAAGTGGCATAAGAGTTTCCTTTTATATTAATTCATGAAAATCTGCTGACACTCTAACGTAAAGCCTGGACCCGATACACTTGACGTCAGGTTTGTATTTAATCAAGATGAATCCCCTACATCTTTTGAATCCATTATGGAGAATATTGGTATTTTAAATTATAATCATCTAAATGAAAGAATGAATCAGTTTATGAGATTGATATTTCAACACGGCTGTTTCCGATTTAGGCACCACAAAACTCAATACACAAGCTCGCCCGTATACCTCTTTTATTATTGCCTAGACTCTGCTCAGTACGGGAAATCCGTAAGCAGAAGACGAAGCAGAGGTAAGAAGGATCAGTTTGCTCGCAACAATAAGCTTACATTAAAACTATGCTTCATATATCGAAAGCTGGACCTTTCTTTGAGGCACATCAATCACGCTCCGTATATGGATATCCTTCTAACCCTCGAAGTTTTAGATTTCGTAAACCAAAGAATCTCATTGCAAATGCCTTCCTAAATACATCAGAACCTTCTTTCTACAAGAATCCCAGGTGCTGAGTACACAGCTCAGTATCAGGTCTACTATCACTTGCAACAGGCAAGCAAGGCAATCTGGCGGTGTAATAGTGACCAATTCGTATCTGAATCTTGCCTTCTCGAAGAACTAGGCAACGAATATCAACATAGAATCTTTACTTTAGTCAATATACGAGCCCTAGAAAAATATGAAATTGGTTCTATCGCCTCTATTGCGTTGATAACCAAAGAGCTAGCCATAGACGCCACTTTCGGAACAAATAATACTGGCATGGAATTATTCGCTGTTCTTGCCGAACTTAAACGGACATGAAACCTCTTGGCATATTTGTTTGTACAGAAATTTGCCTATAATGAACTTGTATGATATGGAGCTGTAACGGAAATTGTAACCCGATCTCTGAGACCGCTACACCTTTCAGGATTTGCTCCGTCTTTTTTGGATGTGATAAGTGTCGGTCATAGATAAATGCAATCCAACAGGTATAGCATTCTGGCCAAAGCACTTTGCTATTGGCACGCCAAACATGTCATTCCGTCAAAGCTGAAGGACTCCACTAGCTCAAATCCTCAAAGAAAATATTTTGCCGAACAGGCCAGAAATTTAATTCCTTGTCTCGAACTTTGCTGGGGTTCCTGTATGACAAATCGTCATGAAAAAAAAAGAAACTAAGATTCATGTCCATAAATACTTTTCTGATCAGTTTACACTGGTCAATAGATTTGATGGGCTTCTAGCGACTCGTAACATTTCGAGAAGTCGGAGTGGAATGGTTAGTCGTTTCTTAACGAGAGTACTTGCCTGGTAGCTATACGCTGCGCAGGCACGCCGAACGCCACTCGGGAGGCACGAGGCCGGGCTACGCCTGTGAGCCTGCTTGGCGTTAAATGTTAAATGAATAAATAAAATAAATAAATAGGGAGGTCAATCAGCATTCACCCATGATAAGCTATCAGAAGACTTAATTGATATTCTGGGGAGTAAACACATGGAACTAGTTCTTCCAGAAGGCACAATAATCTGGAGTAAAAGGGGAAGCCATAGCACGCTAGACCTTATATTCGTATCCAAAGAACTAGAAGATACAATCATAAAATGCCAGCCGCCCAATGAATTGGAGGCATCCTCGGATCACATTCCAATTTGTACTGAGATACTAATCCAACCTGATGTTACTGAATAGCAAGCTCCTCGTTCTCTGTGGAAGAAAGCAGACTGGGAATCAGTTAACAGAAGACTGGCTGCCAAACTTAGAGAGTGGGAACCGGAGAGGATCTATCAAGATTCTCGAGAGACAATCGATCAGAAAGTGACATCTATCACCGAGGCCATATAGGAAACAATCAAAGAAATGATCCCCATAGCTAGGCTATCCAGCTTTGCTAAAACATACTGGACTAATCAATGTTCTGAAGTAGTGAAAGACACGAGAAAAGCCAGGAGAAAATGGAAAAAGCTGGGTACTGAAGAAAGCTGGTCAGATTACCTAAAATCCACCAGCATAAAAAAGGCACAAATTAAAAAAGCAAAAAATATTGGATGGAGGGCGATCGTCTCAGAGGCTACACAAGATCCGTCAAAAATCTGGAAACTCGCTAAGTGGGCTAGAAAATTCCCTGGGGAAAGACACATATTGCCCCTAGTCCCAAATATCAAGGATGCAGGCGGAAACATCTACACTGAATCTCTAGACAAGATAAACATCATGGCGCGTCACTTCTTTCCGCAAACAGTGGCAGCAGATATCAGGGATATAGATGGAACAAAATATCCAGAAGACTTGCCCAATATCTTCAATGTTATAAACCAGACTGAAGTTGAAGAAAATCTCCGAAGGCTACCAAGCGATGAGGCTCCAGGTTCAGACGGAATACCGAACCGAGTTCTCAAATGCTGCGAACTATCGATCAGCAAGGTTCTGGCGGAACTATTCAACGCCTTTCTTACTCTGGGCTACCATCCAAAGGGGTTTAAAGAATCAACTATGATAGTCCTCAGGAAACCACAGAAACCTAGATATGATACACCAAAGGCATATCGACCGATAGCCTTACTGAACACGATGGGTAAACTCCTAGAGAAATTAGTAGCAAATCGAATTTCAAAAGCTGCGCAAGACATCGATCTTCTTCCTGAAGAACAGATGGGGGCCCGACCTAATAGATGTACAATCTCGACAGTTGAGCTTCTCAATGAACAGATCCACACCATTTGGGGCAAGGATAAGAAAAAGGTGGCCTCACTCCTATATCTTGATATCTCAGGACCCTTCGACAATGTCTCTCACAAAAGACTTATTCACAACCTTAGAGTTAAAAGGATCCCAAGGAGAATCTGTAAATTTGTGGAGTCATTTCTAGAAGAGAGGACAACATCTATAGTTTTGGGAGCATTCAAAGGAAAACAAATATCCACCAGCACAGAAATACCTCAAGGTTCATTTTTGTCTCCGATTCTATTCTTGTTTTTCGTCAACACACTCTTGCCAATGTTGCAAACGCCATCCACCGCAGCCGTAGGGCTCGTAGATGATACTAGTATACTAACCTGGTCGAGCTCCACTGAGGAGAATTGTAGGAATTTAGAGGAGAAACATGGAGTCTGTGAAGAATGGGCAAGGAAGCATGGAGTTAAGTTTGCGCCGGAGAAATACCAATTGATGCACTTAACTCGTGCAAGAAAGCGACATAATTTCGAAGCAACAATAAGCATACAGGGATATCTAACCTCTCCATAGCCCTCTCTCCGAGTCCTAGCAGTTTACTTCGACCTTAAGCTAAACTGGGGCGCCCTCATAAAGAGCGTCGAGCAAAAATCGCTTACTCACATACAGGCAAATAATAGATTGGCACAGTCTACCTGGGGAGCGACATTTAAAAGGTCAAAGCTGTTGTACAGCACGATAGTGAGATCGGCCCTCACATATGGGTCCTCGATATGGGCCGAGGCCGGACCAGCGGGTAAAATATCCGAAAGGATAGTCAAACCCCTGCAAAGTCTTCAGAGAAAATGCTTAAAACAAATTACAGGCGCATATGTGACGGATGAGTCCAAATAATAAAGCGTGCAGTTAACAACAATATATTTCTTAGAATCTAAAGCTAAAGATATAATAGTAAACAAAACAATCTTTATTTACATACAAGGAAATAGATGGTTCGTGCGTCTCGCGCTAGGCTCAAGCAGGGTACATTAGTACAATCATGAAATGATACAAATATAAATACATTACTATGAATTATCACGTGACTATCTAATCAGTATTGTCACAGCATATAAATCCACGAGCAGTTGAGTACTCGAGCATGAGACTTCGGTGCTCCCAATAGAGCCCTATCTGAAGCAAAGGAGGATCCAACACGCCGGACTATCAGACAAGCTACCTGTTAGAAAGACAATTACTTCGGCATGTGACAGAATCAAGTTGTCGGTTCGAGGAAGAGAGGGTATTCATGTCGAGAAAAGAAGCAATGATGTAGCCGAATGGAACCGAATTTGTGGAAGGGAAGATAAAATAAGCCGACAAAAATTGGCGATAAAGATAGCAACATTTCAGGAGTGGAAACATTCTTGGACGTGCTAGAAGAATTCTGGACACCCGACACCAGCGAACCCCAAGACGTGGAAAGCAGCAAATCTAATAGTTAACCAGTATACAGGACGAATCAGGATGGATTTAAGGGGAACACCATCTGGAATTCATCAAAACCTTAGCAGGGCACAAAGCAGTGTAGCAGTGCAATAAGAAGCGAGTACATCGGGCTCAATTCTTATCTGCACAGAAGAAAAGTACCTGGAGTAAATAACCCTAAGTTCCAATGTGGGTATCCGTCACAAAATGTCAGGCATATGGTCATGGCATGCCCTAAGTGGGTGAGAGGACGAATGGAAATCCTGCGAAAGTCAAAGAGTAGGTCCTATCAGGTCATGATTCAAATCCCAGAGGATGTGGCTAGAATTACAAAGTGGAATTTAAAAGAAGGATACTTAGAACAGTTTCGACTCGTTAGTCAAGTTGAAGCGGTGACGCAGAAAAGGATGAATAAAGCTGGAAAAGAGTAAGACGGAACTTACATTGAATGTACAGTGTAGACGCACTTCCTGAAGGAAAAATCCAGGAAAGAATTTAGCTAGCCAATTCGTATTTGCCGGGACCTTACTAAGAATACAGAGCGAAGAAGAGAAAAGAGAGATAGCTAAGCTCTCTTGCGAATAACTAGTTGAGAAAATTGGACTTAAAGAAGTGATTAAGTGCGAGACAGATGTCAAATGGACAAATGAAAGTTTACTTCACATGCCAAGAAACTAAGGAAATGATGGAGAAACACACGGACTGGACCACTAAGCTGGCACCCACAGCTCAGGTATCCAACCCAACATATCAGATCCTCGCCCACGAAATGCCATTATCATTCGACCCAGGAAACGTAGAGCATATCAAAGAACTCCAACGAGCAAATGCTATATACATACAGGGTATTCGTATACAGAAGGCTGTCTGGCTAAAGAAAAAATTTGACCCAAAGAAAACTGCAGGGTCCTTAATCCTATGGCTCGAACAAGCTGAAAGCGCAGATAAAGCCATCACTAAGGGAATAATGTGGAAATGCGATATAAAGCCCCAAAAATATTTCGCTCGGGTTGTCGAGCTATGCAGTGCTTCAATTGCCAGACATACGGGCATATCGCAAGGCGATGCACCATGGATGCCAAGTGCGGTCTATGTGCAGACAACCACAACACTTTAGAGTGCCCGGAAAAACAGGAGCCTAGATGTGGGAATTGTGGAAGAAAGCACACCTCATGGCATCCAAGCTGCCCAGCCAGAATAGCGGCTAAAGCCAGAGCCATCCAAAATAGAACCTAGGATCCAGGAAGATATGTAACTCAGGAAAACCGAAATAACTGCCAAAAAAACGAATGGCAGATTGTTGGCTCGAGGAAAAGAAGAGCCGGATTGTTGGGCTCACAAATAATAGGAGCTGATGGAGAAGTAATCGAACGCCGTAGCCCAGACAGACCAAGAAAGACCACCAATCTACCTAACATGACAGTAATGGCGGCTAACATTACTAACCCACTAAAGTCAACGACGCCACCAATCCCAGAAAGCTTCCGGCCTGTGACACGGGAACCTCAAATCAAAGAAAACGAAATACCGTCGTGCACCATGAGCCAATGAAGGGCCAATATTACTTTAATATTGTGCAGTATAACGTAAATAAGAGTAAAAATGTAGTCCAACAACACTTCCTCCATGAACTAGACCCGGAAAAACACCATATTGTAGCAGTACAAGAACCCTGGCGAAATCCAACCGACAATACCACACTGAAACACCTGGCTTATCATTAAGTATTCCTTGGAGGCAAAAATTCAAAGACATGTATTTATGTCACCAAGCAGCTTGCAGTTGATAAATGGAGAATCAAAGGGAGACATTACCAGCATTAGTATGCAGACTGAAAAAGGCAATGTTCACATAATTAACCTCTACAACCCTCCTCCTCTTTCTCAATGGAGTACAGAATTGGGTACACAAAAATATCTTCCAGAAATCCTCTCAAAAGAAGGTCACCATATCCTTGTGGGAGATTTCAACCTGCATCACCCTAGATGGGGAGGCCAAAGAGTAGTGAGCCACCATAAGCTAGCTGAAGACCTGATAGAAATACTGGAACATAAAGATATGGAACTAGTACTACCGGAGGTAATGATTACATGGAGTAACAGAGGAAGCCGAAGCACGCTTGGCTTAATCTTCCTACCCAAGGAGCTCGAAGACTCAGTCACAATGTGTGAAATAGCTAAAGAACTTGAAGCATCCTCTTGTTACGGGCTACGCCTCGCCTATCATAACGGGGGTAAGCGACAATCATACGTAATCAATACGAGATAAAGGGGCCTACACAAAAATAGAGATATTTGTAGATAACCTGCTCATACTTAATGTAATAATCATATAGAAAATAGACAGTATTTGGCCACTATTCTTTGTTCTTATCATTGCTTTTGTGATTCGCCCTTTCACATATTTTCTATATCTTTCAATTTATATTTTTATTTATGTTATAAAACTAAGAGAGTAAGATTGTCATATAGATACCGGTCTCAAACGAGATAAGAAGAGAATATATAAAATTCTATGAGCTATCGAGTCCCGTATAATCAAGTCGACTCAAGCGACGACGAGGATTGTTTTCACTCAGTAGATAGCAAAGTCATGTCGCATGATCTAGACGAAATGGACCTCACTAGCGACAATAACCAAGCGATTGAAGAGCAACAAAGTGGGCCATCAATACCCAAAGAGCAACATAATCGCGAAACTCAAGACGCCAAAACCTTTAACCTTAACCAAATACCACCAGAATTATACCAGGCTATCTGTGAGAAAATTACCAAGAAACTCATCAGCCAATTTCAGACCCCTCCACCCCATTCTCATGTTTCATCAGGATCAGTGACTTCGCACGACCCAAATTTAAATAAGAAAGTAAGCAAGTGGCCGATATGGGACGGAAACAACTCCTCATTTAATTCGCATATATTGAGTCTGAGGGTTAAAATTGAGGAAGATAGGCAACTTCTCGGCTCGGACAGATCCATTCGTCTAAATATTTTCAATTCGATACCCGCTGAAAGACAGATGAGAATTTCGCACTGGTTCCAAACAGGAGGTCCTGATAGATCTCATAATTGGGATCTTTTCCTGGGGCACATTAACGACCGGTTCGAAAACAAAAAAGTTCGCCAGACATCAAGAAGTCAGCTTCAAAGAATGAGAATGGGTCCTTGCCAGTATTTTTATGATTACTTAGTGACACTGCAGCTTGGTTATCGAGAAGTACAAAAATCTTCTCGCTATTATTTCTGGCGGATAAGGCAGCACGAAGTGCAAAAGTTGCACCAAAAATCTCTGCGTCCTATACCTCTCCACCATGTAACGCCCCGTGTCCTTTCTATAAGGTTACCCCACCACGTTGTAGAGCGAACCCCCATGCTGACCGACCGGGACCTTCTGATGACCCATCTGAGTAGGTGCATATATCAATCGGAGTTATTGTATTTAACCAACACTCATATTCTTGTACCCATCTCCCTTTGAACCAAGAGCTACCGTATATACACGTGATTTTTGAACAAGTGTTGGGGGTCGAGGTACACTCCCAGACAGCGAATATGCTCAGCAGGTTCAATTGTTTTACCACTCACTACTACTCCAACGGGGTCCTCTTTCCTCCGCCCAGGAAACTGGATTACCTCAAACTTTTCGGTATCAAATAAAATGGCATTTCTATTTGCCCAATTTGTTAAATTATCAACTTCTCTCTGCATTACAACAGCTGACTCCAAAGCTGTCCGTCCGAAGCCAAGAATTCCAACGTCGTCAGCATAGCTAAATCATGACACAGTATTTCCAATTCTCATTGGTTCTGCCATGTAGAGAAGGAATAGCAGAGGGGAGATCGGTGAGCCCCACGGTACCCCACACATTAGTTCCTTGGGACTTGTAACTTCTCCTTGGAAACGAACTTGTACTTTGCGACCCTCAAGAAACGATGAAGTCCATCGAAGAATCGATCTAGGCCATCCTTGCGCCTGCATCCGCCAAATTAATCTATTATGTAAGACTGTATCAAAGCCCCCCTGTACATCAAGCGTTACCAGCGTTGCGGCCCAGCTTTGCGTCTTTGCTTCTTTAATGTTGTGCACCACGCAAGAAACGAGATCAGTTGCTGATCGTTTGGGTAATGCTCCAAATTGTTGTCGACCTACTATACCCCAAGTAATGGCAAGGTGGGACATTCTTTTAGCTAAAAGCCTCTCCAGTCCTTTCCCCAGATAAGAAAGCAAAGTAATCGGTCTCCATCCTTTCACTGATGATGGATCACGTCCATTTTTCTGTGTAAATACTACTCTAGCTTACTAAAAGCAAGCTGGATGGTAGTCATGTTGTAGACAGGCACGAAAAAAAAGTGTGACATACGGTCCCATGTAATTTCAACAGGCTGCAAGTAGTTCGACAGATATTCCGTCCGCTCCCAGGCTAGTATTACCACTACCAACTGTACAGGCCTTTACTTCAAGTTCTGATAGCTCTTCCGACCATGGAATAAATTCTTCTCCTGTTAATGTACAAGGCGGTAGATTGTTTGATGATGAGAATTGTGCTAGAAGGCAGTCTCGAAGAATAGTCGCTCTTTCTGCCTGGTTAGATATAAATATTCCTTCATATCGAAGTACAGGACTAATTCTAGGATTTCTAGGAGCCGCCCATCGTATGAGTTTATATGTGTCCTGGGAGGATTTCATAGCTTCTACTTTTCTTTTCCAGTGCTCTCTTTTTGCTGAGGTAACGGTCGCTCTGAATCTCTTCGCTCAAATGCTGCGCTCATCTTCGTCTATTGCGTCTCGGTATTCCATGTGTGCAAACTTACAGTCCTGGGTCCACCATGGCGCACTTCTTCCCCTGTGCTTACTGGTATGCTTATCAGTTGCTTCCAAAGCATTCTCTAAAGCCCAGCATATAACCTGAGCAAAGATTCATGTCTTTTCAATCGTATTTAAGGATGTGATTGAGGGCAGCCATTTTGATACTATCCGTGCAAATTACGGTAGCATTGCCTTCGGTACTCGCAATTCTCTGCCAGGAGGCTGATTCACTCTCACCTGTTGAGAGTTGAGTGTAAAGCCACATATTGGAAGGTGATCACTAGTCATACATTCTTCCTTCGCAACCCATGCTGTTGCTTCTTTGATATTTGTCCATGCGAGATCTAATGTGTTTCCGGCCCCATGTGTCGGCTCCCCTTCAATCAGACAAGTTAAATTATGTTTTTTCGCCCATTTTTCTATTTCCTCTCTTTTCCATAAAAGCTGTGGGCCCTGGGCTGCCAGGCCCAGTAAGCTGAATTAAAGTCTCCAATAGAAATTGATCTAGGTGTTGAAAGTAAAGTATATTTTCAAGGAATAGGAGAAGTAAAGTAAAAATAATATTATATAGATATCTAAAAACATAAGTTTAGGAGTGGTTGGACAGCGGAAGGATCATGAGGTGTTTTATATACATTTAAAAACATAGTCTTGTTTACCTTAACCAAGCAATAGTCTCTGGTTGGTGAAGACATAAACTTTTGGGCGGAGGTTAATCTTTTAGGGTGTCAGTTGGGAGATCGTTGCAGTAACACGTGACTATATGAAAAGTATTCTTAAGGTGAAACAAGTAATGGGGACTGAAGACTAAGGAGGACTAAGATTGTAGTTAATGTTGTAAAACAAAGGTGTGCTTATGGGTATATTCTTGACAAAGAACTAGGTGTAAAGAAGCTATCTAAGGCTATCTATGTCCTTATATACATGATACAGTCTCTTTACTTTGAAGCTAATACTTAAAAGGGAACTAATGAAACATTGATTGAAGATCCCGTGCTAACCGGTGTTTACATTCAAGGACAGCGACTCATATCGGTCTCTGCCGGTGATTGTGATATAGTTACGGATAGCAGCGTATGGGTACACGCTCAGCGTTGCCGAGATTTACCGAGGTTTGCCGGAAATAAAGTAGAAAGGATTTGACAATAGAAAATAATAGACGAAATAGATGATGCAAGTCGATGGAACCTTACATAGGGTCTTTCCTAACATATATCTCCGCCCGAGGTCGAATGCTATTATCTCCAAAAGGAAGATATAAGTCAAAATTTGGGTGATTCTTTGTACGACCCGACCACCACGGCTCTTGGATTAACAAGACATCTATTCTTAGTTCACAAGCACGAGCCAATGCAATATCTTGTGTGGTTCCCCCTCTTCTGACGTTTATTGACATGAAGTTTATTCCGTCTTGGAGTGGGTAGCAACCCTTTGGGTTGCCCTTCATAAGCGCATTGCGCCACTTATCGAGCTCTCGGCTATGGACGCTTGGGGATTGTTAGTATTATCTTCTTCTGCTGGCTCTTGACTACTTTTGATGTCAAGGACTTCGATACGCATGGAGGCAGCTGATTCTTCGGCAGCTTTGGCTCGTAGTATAGCTTGGTATTCTCACTCGCCTGCCTGACGATAAGCCTTCATTTGCTCCTTGTTAGGAGCACCTGAGCGTGTTGGGCGCGCAAGACATTTGCGACTGTCGGAACGATGTAGACCACCGCAGTTTCGGCACTTAGTAGCAGCCATACATGAATTTCCTATGTGATTAGTAGATCCACAATTTCCGCACGATGGTGCCCTGGAGCAATTCTTTGTCTGATGGTGGCCATTGCACCTTTTACAAAACTCTAATGGTTGCTGCTTTTTGAGCTCTCTCACAATTCCAGACTCATCAAAGACTCTAAAAATTGTACAAGGAGCCTTGGGAAAATATGCCATCCAGGTTCTATGAGGAGCCCCAGGTTTATTTCCACAGTATAGTTTCACGTGGGCTGGGCGCAAAGAGCAAACTCTCTCAATTTCATCACTAAGCATAGATTTGCTTACTTCTACCTCTCCTTGCTCCTTACGTATAGTTGCAGGTACAGTAGGGACAATAACTGGTATCCAATTGGTTGCAGATTCTAATTTTGCTCCTGATAAAAAGAGCCTATTTACTACATTTAGGATGGTCTCGCGAGCTTCTGTACTGCAAGGACTCAGGGCGAATCCCAAGTCAACGGGCTTTACTTTTCCAAAAAGTGCAGGTGAAATAGCCAGTTTTCTAACGATAACTTCGCAAATTCCCGCAGGAGATAGCTTACGCCACTCATGTCCTTGGGGCAGCCGAACAAAGAGTCTTTTATCTGTGATAGCTACTGTAGGGGGGTCTCTCGATGAAGACTTATCTTTGTTAGCCACTCTATGAGTAACTTTTCTATTAGACGCCACTGTTGCTTTATTGCCCAGAGTTATCCGAGCTTTCTTCTTGCCCTTACGAGCCACTATTGCCCACGTGCTCTCTGCTGTTACAGGAATCTCTGGTAGAAAAACCGTCCCTTGTACATTCCTCAAACTTGAATCTTTCACCATAGTGTCTCTTGGGAACGCTACAGCAGCTTTCTTTCCTGCGGTTTTTTCCTTTCCTAATCCATAAGCACTGCCTTTGCTCGGTCGAGAGTATGTTGGGATTTATGGGGGGTTTGGCGAGGTATCGACCGCCGCAAAGTTTGCAATGGCCACCTGAAGGTATGCTTTGAGGGCAGCAACTTCTTCTTTTTCGATTACTTCTTTGAAGTTTGCTAGGGCACTTTCTATGCTACTTATGGCAGTTTTACATATCATAAGACGAGCGTGCCAGGCACGTTCGCGACTTTGTCGGATCACAACTATCTCAGCTAGTTCCTTTGGGAGGTACGCGTTCCCAGTACTAATTTTGTTGCTACAGCTTGGAGTAGGTCTTTCTGTAATTGGGCGCTTAGATGGGGCAACAGGCTTGAGAATTTGTCTGCCGTCTGATGTCTTTGTTGGTGGTTCTAGGTTTAACGGTGGTGTTGGTGACGCGAAAGGAGAAGGAGAATTGGGTATGGGAGGGATGGGGGGAATAGGGGGTGGTTGATTGCTCGAGTCCGTTGAAGGAGCTTGAGATTCTTGAGATGTATTAATTGAATCAATCATTCTTGATGTAGATGTGCTTGTGAAATAAATCATGTGAGTATTAATATTAATTACTAATTCGGTTTCCGGATTCTTAAAATCGAGATTTCATTTAATCCTTTAAAATTTCCATATTTTCGGATTAGGAATTTCACTTGTAACCCTGTAAGAATTGATCATCTCCTTTTTTTTTGATAGCAACTTTAAAAGCTTAGGCTTTACTAGGCTATCAATTCTACTCTCACTATGGCACTAGTACCTTCAATACAAGTTCCAATTTGTCGAGTACTATCGACTATCTCAACTTCTCTCTTCTGCCATCTAGATTTCATCTCTTCTCTCATAACTATTTTATTTTCGATAAGTCTATCATTTTCCGTTGTATCATCATCACTATTTTCTCTGTCGGAAAATTCATATCCAGCAACTGGGTCCCATTCACCTGTTTCCCATATTAAACGTATGTTGAGCACTGATATACCAAATAATTTACCAACTAAGCCTTTTACCCTGTACACGTCTATCGATTTAGGGATCTCTTTGCAGATTGTTGATACAAATTCTTCTCCATTGTGCGTTTTCATATATTTGAACGTAATAATTATCAGGCGCCCCTCTACTGTGTTAGATGGATCATGAGATCTAACATCTTTACGACTTATTGTTGGTGGTCCCCATTCGTTGCAAAGTTCTTCATACCTCTTATGGTGGGATAAAACAGCATCACTTTCATTCTCAGTTACTTCAGCCAGCTCTTGAGATATTTTGGATAAATAGTAGATTTCGGCATTGTTCCGCTCTAAACTTGTGATTTTACTGAAATTCAAAGTCTTTAAGGTTCCAATACGTGCCACAGTAATCATAAAGTTTTCTTCGGAATCTTGAACAGATGGATGTAGTAATGGATTCGGATAAAGTGGATTATTGGAGATACGTAGACCTGTAAGCTTTGGAAAGACAACTGGAAGTTCGTCTATGAAACTCCAGGAACTGATTGCATTATACGAAAGATCGACATATTCCATTTTATCACCAAATTTAATATCTATTACGGTGTTAAGATTACGGGCAACCCTATTTATTTTGTTTCCTTTCAAAAGAAGTGTCTTCAGAGACTTTGATTTTGTTAAGGGATAAAGGTCTTCGAGACTTTCAAATTCATTATTTTCCAAAGCTAGAGAGACAAGATTATCATCTTTCAGTTGGCAAGATAGCGACTTAAGATAATTTGAAGAAGCTGTAAGAGTCATAAGGTTAGAAAAACAACCTTTTAAATCAACAATTGAATCCCATGAAAGTAACATGTCATCTAGCTCAAGTTTGGTGATATTAGAGAGCCATAGGGCAGTTTGTCCTGACGCTATGTCAAGACAAAATGCTTCTATGTTGGATATCCGATTGCCACTATTTGGAAAGAAAAGATAATTTTAGTTTGATGATTTGTAACTTTTCATGAGTAAACTTACTTAAGCCTTAGTTTCTTAATATTAGGAAGTTTTGAACAAATAACAAAAATTTCTCTAAAGCAACGAAAAAGATTCCGACTAAGATCAAGCTCGACAATCTTGGGACATGTATCATGAATACTTTCGTGATCCCTTTCTGCCACAGATATTCGCATGCCATCTAAAATGACAATTTTGATTTCGTGTAATTTAGACTGTATCTCTCTAATTTTATCAAATCCAACTTCCTGTGCTACTTTTCCAGAGATTGTAATCTCTTTGTTTGATGATTCAGAAACTAGATAAGTATCTGCTGCCGCATATTTATCGTAAATGGCCTCAATAAAACTTCGCTCAGTGTCAGTAGGTCTGTTCGGACGAATAAATGACCCTGCAGTTGATGAAGAACTTTGACCTAGCCTAGCATGAGGAATTCTTAGTCTTAAATTTATCCATTTTCTTTTATCTTACAGGAGAAATATCTTTTTCCATCTAAGGATCCATCGTGTTTGCCTCTACTGGCGTCATCCCACTCAACACCAAACCACTGTCCTTGATAGCCATCTACTTCACCAATATAACGTAAGGTACATATTTCACTTGTCCCGAATTTTGATGAGTAGGAAATTCGATCACCAATCTTATATTCACGCATTATATTCTATATAAAGTTCCGCTTCGCCCAGTTTGCATTGTGATATTGATAAATATTTTCGAAACTTTTTAATATGGCGAGAAAATTTTTTAAATCACACCTCATATAGAGTAATTTGAAGTAGTTACAGCTTGTACGAACCATACCTACCACATTTATTATTATTATTTTAGTAAATATTCTGATTTCTTTAGAATTGGACAATATATAGATTTGGTAACGGAATTCTGTGGAAATATTGGACTACAGATTTTAATGGAATAGAATAGCTTCTCGAACTGTAAATAATAAGAAATAAAAATAAAGTCTAATTAATATGAGGAACTAATATGAATAACAAATATATGGAGAGAAAAACTTATTTCACAAATAATTAGAAAATCATAACGATAGATATAAGTACCTGAGTATAATCTTCTTATCGGGTGGCCGCCAGCTGAATAGTAATTTCGAGGACAGGAACTATACTCTCACTAGCTTGGGTGTCAAAAGCGGTGGGACAGCAAATTTACAGTTTTGTAAGAAGATAATCCATTGAAGCCAGCTTTTACCTTTTGTCCATAGTTTCAAGCCAACTCTTGAATTGATATTGTAATTCACCATAAGTGCATTCAAAATTTAAGGGCAAGATAATACTGAAATTAACTCCGAAATTAATCAACAGATTACTCTATCCGTTTGAGAATACCTAGTTATGGAGGGACTTGACAAAAAGGTACGTGAGGATAAAGTTCTACCTCAGATTGAATTCCAAAGCAAGCTTGATCGTGAACCAGCGCTAGGATTACACGTTCTGTAGGTAAGTCTAGGCTGATAACATCCACTGGAAACCTAAATGAAAGAATCAGAGGTTATTGATTGAGTTAGATTCGCCATATTGACATCTTCGACATTGATGTTGGACGCATCTTCATGACGCGGTGGCTGAAGATGTATGGAATTTACGACTTCATTTACAGTCGTAACTAATGAACTAAGAATTTTCTGCAAGTCTTTTAGAATCGATGGCATATCGATGACAATTTTCTGGAGTTTAGAGTGTTTTAGGGCATATGGTGATAGTGTTATCATAGATTGAAGATTTCAGTGCCACAATCAGTAGATTCTAACCACACTCAACCCTCGGTTAGTTTGGTTCTCACATAATTCATAATTTAGCTTTCACCCACAAACTAGTTGAAACATCGGGAGGATTGCTACCGGACTATCCCATCCCACTACTCTCCCCATTTTCACTTTACGTGTCTATAACTGTTGCATATAACAGGATCTCGCAATGCTTGGGAATATTAGGGATTCTCGGCATATCATTGATACAGCACCGTAATTGCATTAAGCAGCTAATTTTGTGCAGAGCAACATCATTGCATTAACGACTCTCAAGCAATATTGATGTCAACAAACAAATAACTAAGTATCAAATCATGTAAGTAATTTACACAATAACACGGATAGATTAGATGTCCAGTGGAAATAAATATGGAGCATGATGAACATAGATAGATAGATAGATAGATAGATAGATAGATAGATAGATAGATAGCTTTGTTTGCCGCTACCTAATATAGACCAAAAACCATTCTTATTAAATATATATATAAGGAAATGTTATTGCCCCCTCCAAGAAAATTAAATGCCACCCCCCCCCCCTTTTTTTGCATAATTCTGGGCCATTTTAGTCTTTAATTGGCCCTTAAAATTTTCGGGCCAATCAATACTCTACAATACTTATTATTTGTCAATTTCTACTACATAACTCAGGACCACCTTCATAATTCTTTACCTGGCTTTTGGGCTTAAAGTTCGTTGCCTGGGAGATCATTTAGTATTTGTTAATTAAATTGATAATGCGTGTATTTAAAGGAGGATAGATCCGATCAGGTACATCACCACCTCATTTTACCCTCAACCAACAATTAATCATATTTCTACTCCCCAATTTGAAAAGCTAAAACACTTATCTTACTTTCCAATATTCTTACTGTATGTATTTCAGATTCTTGCAATATTAATCTCTATGAACTAATCAATTCAACAAATTCTATAGCTATCTTACCTATTTCAGGACATATTTACCTCACCACAAATTCTTTCCTCATTAAAATGGAAAATACATGCAGTAACAGCTCAGACGTCCTAACTCAATAGTATGAGCTTGTTGTACCCGAAACTACTCTAGAATTTGATAACTGAGAACAATTGATTGGATATGCTAAGGAGTGGGCGATCCAAATAGGGTTATATTTGACTATGGAGAAGGGAAGTGATAAAACCAGAGCAGTCTTGAAGTGTGACCTTGGAGGAGAATATCGAAAGAATGCAAACATGGGAATACGCCTTAATACATCTTCCCGTATGATTGGGTGTACTTATAGAATCGCAGGTCGTGCATCTGCTGGAGATAAAAAATGGCGTATAAAAGTTATTAACCAGTATCATACTCACGATTCGTGTCCTCAAGAACAGATGATTTCACGATCACAGGCTCGGGCACAATGTTTAAGGTCAAAAAAACAGGATATTAATTCCCTGATAGCGACAGTTGAGCCTCGAAAGATTGCGGTATCTCTTCGTCGCGAAGATCCAAATATCAGATTAATTTCTAGAGATTTTGGCAATCTTCGAGCAAAATGAATGCGTGAGGTCTTACAAGACCGAACACCAATTCAAGCCCTCTTTGACCGACTAATTTCCGATGATGTTCCTCATCGTCATAAGGTGGACGATCAAAATCACGTCACGCATCTCTTTTTTGCTTTTCCTGATGCTCTTAGAATGCTAATCATCAATCATACTGTCTTAGTTGTTGACTCAACTTATAAGACCAATAAATTTCGAATGCCTTTGGTTCATGCCATCGGTGTGTCATCGCCATACCAAGCTTTCTCGGCTTTTTTTTTTGCTTCTTAAAGTCCGAAACAGAGAGTGACTATGACTGGACCTTCCAAGCTGCACAGCAACTATTAGGGAGCATTAACTTTGAAGTGATAATGACGGATAATGATCTAGCCCTGATGAACGCGATTAAAAAATATTATCCAAATACAAAGGACCTGCTTTGTAATTGGCATATTTGGAAAAATATAATGGCCAAGCATCGTGGATCCTTTAGCTCAAAGGAAGCATGGGATAACTGGGAGAAAGCATGGAAGTCTATAGTTTAAGAAACTACGGAAGAATCATTCCAGAATGCTTGGATCGAGCTAAAATCTCGATCACCTCAAAGCCTTATGCATTATATTGAAAAGCAGTGGATTCCTTATAAAGAGGCATTCGCAAGCTCATATACTTTTAAGTACCGACATCTAAGACATCCTACGTCATCTAGAGCAGAAGGTGCCTATGCAAAAATTAAAGGCTTTATTGAAGTTTCCACCTCCAATCTTTACACAGTGTTTGAGAAACTAAAAGATTCTCATATGACTGATGTTAGTGAAATTTCTGCACAAGTCGGACAGCAGCATCAAAAGATTGGACGGCGCTTTAGAAACCCCTTTTTTTCCTACGTCAACTTAAAAGTATCACACAAAGCTTTGGTCATGGTAGCGAATATGATGGAAAATTTAAAATTAGACAAAGGTACTGTAATAAGGGATGTTAAGCAGTATGTGCTAATATTATGCTTTATCACAGACAAAAACCTTGGCGAATGCAGTCATACTTTTAGTCGTTTTTTGAGGTATTCCCTGTAAACATATGTTAGTTGATATGATGAATATCAACAAGCCTATTAAGGTTTCGGATTTTTGCCAGCATTGGCACCTTCGAAATCTTGGAGAAGTCAGCATTTCTTCTAATGTTGAACAAATGGCCGAAGAGCCAATTTCGAAGATGATATCAAAACTACAAGTTGATATTTCTACATGGAATCCACATCAGCAGTCTGCTGCTCGGATTCAGCTTGAAAGGATCCGTGATATAGGATGTTAAGGCAGCCTTGCAGCAATGTCATTAGGCATCCAGGAACCTAACTCAATTAGAGCAAAAGATCGGCCAATGGGAGCGTCCAATAAAAGTTATGGAATAGGAATGTCTAGGAAAAGGTGCGCCATTGCAGAGAGTTCGACCCGAAGAGATCCATCCGAATTTGAGTATATAGCTAATGCTGTTGGTGATTCCTCAAGACCATTGAAGAAATCACAGAGTTCACGAACATGTAGTAAATGTCATAGTCAAGGACATGATAGGAGAAACTGTTCAACGCTTAGGATAGTCGAGGAGAATGATGGATTGTAATCACAATTTTATAATCATTGTATTATGCCTACACAATTTCCCTTGATATTTGCTACATTATACCAGCAATTTAGTTTTGTTAACTCGCATAAATCTTGATTGAATTTGATAGAATAAGAATTTTACTAATTCACCTTTTTCCTAGTCTGGAAATGAATTTTTCATTTTGTCTTGAAATAATTAATGAATAGAGTGAAATTATAGAATTATGAAGAGTGGGTCAGGTAGGGTAAGGCTGGCAGAAAAGTTATGCACGGGGAGTAAATATTATGAAGGTAATTAGTAGTGATTAGTAGTAGAAATTGACAAATAATAAATATTGTAGAGTATTGATTGGCCCGAAAATTTTAAGGGCCAATTAAAGACTAAAATGGCCCAGAATTATGCAAAATGGGGGGGGGGGGGGGGGGGATTTAATTCCCCAGTTAACTACAACTCCAATCTTATCCATTTTTTGATCACGATATTGAATTTCTACATGACAAAATAATATATTGCGATATGAAATAGGTCTCTTCTACAGTATTCTACAATGATGGTGGGTTATCTTCTATAGCAGCAGTGCATGCGTTTCAATAGCAGCTTTTGCTTCCATTAAGGTGTTGTAGGCCGTTTCCTGAGGGGGCGCAAGACAGTTCATGATCAAATGTTGAAAATTCAATGGGTGTAGAGAGTATGAAAGATTGAGAGCTCAAGAGTTGAAAAGTAAGGGATGGTTGTCAGATGTGAGTAGATTCATGATTGGTGGAATTAACAAAAATTGAATTCAGCCAATCAAAATTTAGTGGGTGTGGGATCTCTATAGAAAAGTGACGGATCTCTAATGATTCTCTTGGAAATCAATGTAAAATAGATCAAAAATCTCAACACTGCCCTCATCATAGAAATGAAACTCCGTAGCCTTCACTACGTTATAATGCTCCGTTAACTCACAGCTACAACGACAATTCCATATCCTAATGCTTCTCGACCATCATCAAAAAATCGTCATCATGCCGTCTTTTTTCGACCTAGACCATCGTCCTCGACGTTGCAAAGAAGTATAAATTTGATTTTTCGGAATCGCACAATAGTGGCATTGTATATCAACGATTTTGGGAAAAAGTGGTTGACCTCGATTTTCGCCTCATTTACTGGCTCCTCGGTGTCCGAGGGGCAGACCGGAATCTAGTAAGAATTGATGTATAGACGAATACAAGGGTAGCATTGCACTTGAGGTTAAATGATAACTTGAGATTATGAGAATAAAATGTATGATTGTTCTTCATCTGTCTTATGTAACTAATACTTCATATAATTTTGATAAATTCTCCTTGTATGAGGGTCCACAAGTATTACTCATTTCTTTGCATGGGTAAGGCAAACGCAAACATTATTACAAACACTTGAGTTCGTATTTACCCGATTATCACCATAGTCCTACCCGTGTAGTATTCGGAACTCCCGAGTTGTCAACGGTTTCAGTGTTACTGTTGCTTTGCACCTCCACACCTTTTTTTATTCATTCCTTGCTCAACTGGTTATGCATACCCCTGAATACAAAAACTAGGGTCATGGCATGTCCGATTCTTACATTACATAATCAATTTTTATTTGTCCAAAATGAAGTTGGATTAGTGAACACTGGAAATCAGTACAATTCGCACAGGTTCTTTTGCTTAATCGTATGCTATGCCTTCTTGGCATATAATTAAGGACCAACTGGCTCAAAACCAGCATATAACTTCAACTTCCATTCCCACTAGCATATCATTCGTCCTCCAATTGGGTTACAAAAAAGAACTATACAACCTCCTATCCTTGATCCTTTAACACGGCAGTATTGGCGTAGTTACAAAGCTGCAAGAAGAGCCCATCAACGAGCATTTAATCAACAGAGAGTCGTGCAAACTGTAAGAACTCTTAGTTAATTTGAAAACTAGAGTCAAGTTCTACGACATTTTTCGACTTTTGTGGAAAAGCAGACATGTGCGTCAAAATACCACTCTTGCTAATAAGTCAGTGGCCCCACAAGATAATTCGTAAATGGTTTAGACAAAACCGTTTAGGCAGATTTTAGCATCTATTCCATTATAAGCATTCTTTTACACAAATGAAAATTAGTACTCTTAAAATTGATTCGAAGATAAGATGAGTTGAAAAGTTCGAATTACCAATGTCGGAGGAAATCGGGTTGGGAAACTTATTAATAAAATATAATTAATTATGTATGTTGTTTGGGATGTGCGGGGGGGGGGGAAGTAGTTTGGAAGCAGGGTAGGGGTGGTTCGGTATCAATCATCGACCTCGGGATATTGTACATGATATTACTAATTTGTTAATAACACTCCGAAAAACATCATTACTAAACTATGCCTATTTTGGGAGCAACAAACACCAGCGATTTACCAATTTGAGCACTAGCTGATAAGATTAAATGTAACTAATCATCAAGCTTCTGTAATCGAACCCATAGTTTAGTAACTAAACTCTCCGACGCGAGGGCTTTTCCTCACAACCTTTCAACTATTAAGATAATAATACTAATACACATCTAGTAAATTTTTAATCATGGATTATCAAAATCGAGCTGGATCAAAATTTGGCGGAGGAGGTGTCGCTTCGCAATCTGCAACCAATGCAGACAGACGCGAGAGATTACGCAAACTTGCTTTGGAAACAATCGACTTGGATAAAGATCCCTATTTTTTCAAGAACCATGTGGGATCATTTGAATGCCGGCTTTGTCTGACGGTACATCAGAATGATGGCTCGTACCTTGCCCATACGCAGGGACGAAAGCATCAGACCAATTTGGCACGTCGTGCGGCGAAGGAGCAGAAAGAAGGTCGTGCTGGTCTGGATCCAATCACCGGTATGCCAATTGGTATGGTTGGTGCTCAGGTCCCTGTGAAAAGAAATATCGTCAAGATTGGCCGGCCTGGTTACAAAATCACAAAGACAAGAGATCCAGTTACTCGCCAACAAGGTCTTGTGTTTCAATTACAATACCCCGAGATTGCTCCAGATGTTACACCTAAGGTTCGCTTTATGAGCGCGTTTGAGCAGAAAGTAGATGATCCTCCAGACAAAAATTTTCAGTATATGCTGGTAGCTGCAGAGCCCTACGAAATCTGTGGTTTCAAGTTACAAGCTCGAGAAATAGATCGAACAAATGATAGATATTATACATGGTGGGACCCAGATCTTAAAGAGTTTTGGGTACAAGTTATGTTTAAGACTGAGAGAGAGGAAAGATACAGTGGAGTACCAGGTCTTGCTCCATCCGGGCAATCACGGCGATAGACTTTATAAACTGAAGAAATATTTAATCACAATGAGTTACTTTCTGTAATATAGTAGTCTCTAACTGGATTCATTTTGGGAAAATCCTCACTAAGTTAAAATATTTATGTATCTGTCCAACCAAATCTGTTGAGTATAGTATCTGTTATTTGATCCTCTAAATCAGTTATTCTACTGTAATTTTTTATGATAATAAGTTAGAATTCCATATTTTCCACATCTACAAATTAGGAAAATAATTGGTGCCGATTTTTGCAGTGTGAACAGCTTGACATGACTATGCGCAACATGAGCTGGAGCTATCATTCTCCACTATAATTAGGTCATAGAAATTGTTTAAAATAGGTTCGAGATTCTAGAATAATTCGGCAGTTATTTTAAAGGATTTAGTATCTACTACGGTTGAAGTCATCAAAGCGCTTAAATGTGTACCCAATAAACGGCAAACTAAGCTCTGGCTGATCGATCCGTGGTTTATTTCCATTTGCCGCAGCAGCTGCTCTAATCTGAGATGCGGTATCAGTCTGATCTATTTCATCAATAGGGAAGTAAGCTGTATCAATGTTAGATGATAATTTAGGTTCAAAGGGCGCCCGAATTCTACGTAGACTATCAAAGTCTACACCGTTGAAAAACTGATGTGCCTTAATTTCTTCAGCACCTCCTTTTCCTAATCGGTTTTCGGTATTACAAATTAAGCTAGATGGCTGTCAGTTTAAGTATGCTCTGTTTATCTAAAGTCTTACCTTCGAATCAAATTCTCTGCCTCTACTCCTAACTGAACATCATCTGGGAAGTAAAGAGTATGCCGCCAGTTTACAATCTTACGATAAGTATCATGAGAATCTTCAGCACAAAATGGTGGCCATCCAATTTGGCATTCAAACATAATTGTACCTAGGCTCCACCAGTCACAGTCTTGACCATAACCTTGACCAAGAAATATTTCAGGAGCTATGTAGTCAGGTGTACCCACAGTGGAATATGCCATAGTTCGCCGTGACTTCCTCCAATCATTTATTACACTACGATTACTGACAGTAAGATTGATCTGGTCAAGATTAACTGAATTCCTATTAACAGGTTTTGTTGGCTTTTTTTGTAAGAGATTCTGATAGTAAGAATTATCATGTAATTTGTGGAAGCCAGTTGAGAGGCCAAAATCGGTTAGTTTGACATGACCTCCTCTATCTAACAAAATATTGTCGGGTTTGATATCACTAAGATCAAAGGTTAGTTTATTAAGGCACGAGGGAGTATAAGATAATCAAATAACGTACCGATGAATAAAACCGTACTTGTGAACTGCATCAATGGCCAGTACAATTTCGGCTATATAAAAGCGAGTGATATCTTCTGAAAAGATTTCGTATTTGATCAGCATTGTCATGAGGTCTCCACCCGGTAAGAACTCCATAAGCATATATAAGAAATCTTGATCTTGGAATGTATTATAAAGCTTTACTACCCAGGGGCTGTCTGATTCAGCAAGAATATCTCGCTCAGCACGAACATGTGCAAGTTGCTCTCTCTTAAACATTTCATGCTTTATTAGCGACTTCATGGCATATATTTTCCCATCCTGCTTCTTTTGCACAAGTTTTACTTCTCCAAACGCCCCCTTTCCAATAATCTTAACAGTTTGGTAATTGTCAGGAGTATCTTTTGTTCGTAAAAATCGTAAATATCTTCCTTCTTGTCTTCCAGTGTTTGACCATATCTGCTCCCGCCTTGATAATGATAAATTGGGGTCTGATAAGCGCTGTTCCATCTCACATTGCCTAATTTATCAAAGATTAGTTCTTTCATCTCCATAATTTAGAAGCCAAACCCACCGAACATTTCTGTCCCTTGCTCTCTTCACACTGTCCCTGAAGAAAGCTTCTGCCATTTGAGAACATCTCTTTTGATTCGTTTGAGTGATTGGCCCATACTTATCTGGATTTCGTTCAGGAGCAGGCCTAAACTCAGGCCAGTTTTGTTGCTGAGGCGAGGTAGGCATTGGTGCATTCAGGTAATTGCCGTAACCTGGCTGACACTGTCCTCCAGCTGTTCGGGGACGTTGAGAAGAAAATTGGTGGTTGTTATTATGATGAGTACTTCTACCTCCTAGATTTTGATGAGAAAATTGATTTATAAGGCCGCTTGTTGTATCTACTAGGTGTCCCTGAGGTGGGCGACGCAAGTATGGATTAAGATTGGTATTTTGTTGTACCTGATGATAGCCAGAAGACTGAAGATGCTGATTTAGAGAAGTTGGATGAGGATTGCTAGGAAAGTAGCTATTGGATTGATTAAGGTTTGTTTGGTAAGATTGTTGTTGTAAACTTTGAGGTTGATGTTGATTTCCTGAGCCGAGGATAGGATTGGGAAAGGTTGAAGGTGTTGTTGGATAGGTAAGATCGCCGAAAGGTGACCTTTCACCATGAAGATTCGAATAAAGTTGATCATTATCGTTTTGAGCACCCATAACTGAGCGTTCGGCGAGTCAAACAGTTACAAGCACTAAGGGGGATGTTGGATCGAGAATGATGACCCCATGTTGTATTCGTTGTTGCTTGGCGCCAGAAATGGCGTCCGGAACTTTGCTAGACTCAAACTTGACATGGACCCCTAAAATAGGCGAACTTTGATAGTATAAATATACCTCGCTTGTCTAATTTTAATACAGAGAAATTCTCCTAGGTCGGAATAAACATGACGATCCCGTAGATGTATTAAAGCCAGCGTAACCAATAACATAAAAATTTTCTGAAGTTATAAACTGAGTCTTATGAGTGCCTAGGAATGCTCTAATTACTGTTGACTGATTTGGATTGTGTTATTTATTTTCCTGGCAAGCATCTCCTTCAGTTTCTATCATGCTGAGGCTCAGTCTGAATCATTGCCAAACAAGAAAAGCACCGAGCTCAAAGCGCAAAAAGGTTTGCAGGAGTAGAACTATAAGGTGCAATTCATCAATGGAATTTTTTTAGGCGTTTAAACTAGATTACGGGAATCCTCAAGTTCGAATATTCTATATAGTTCTCGATTCAAATTATCTACGGTTCTTTCATCTACTGGATTCAAACCAGTGTTCAATGCAATTATTAGCCAATATCAGCTCCTATGCCAGAACCAGCGGGGAGAAACTGCTGTAACAACTTAAATTATTCGAAAATTTTGAATTCCAGAGAGATTTGTGTGCTTCTGCTTTCTCCCCCTAACTATAGAACGTAATGGAACCGATGCGATTAATTTTTTGAGAAGAGCATCTTCAGATTCGAATCTTAAAGTAATGGAATGACAATGTTCTGTTAGATAGCTGGACCATATTTTTTTAACAATTCAAGTTAGTTTACTCAACATTTAACTCATGGTATTTATATAGATTCCATTTATTTCAAATTTAGAATGAGGAATTTGTATTTAGAGTTGCTCGTTACATACCCAGAGGCTTCAGGTTTCAAACTACCACGTTAGCCCGTGATAGATGATTGACTAATCAAACTATCATAATGATAGTTAGAGCATATCACTTGTCACCTTTAAATAGACAGGAAGCCTTTATCCGATGCATTTAAAGCCTCCACCAACTTGCGACACCCAAAAAAAGTCACCGCGATCCTAGGAGACCCCAGTATCGATGGGGTATTTCATTAAATGGCCTATCCTTCAATTTCTTGTCTTGGCTCCAAGTATTTAGCGGCTTAGAGATCGCCACTATTGTCAAATTTGGATTCTTAATTGTATACAATCATTATGGCCTAAACTAGACTCCTGTCCGAATCTGGCTAGACAAATTGACATCCTAACCCAAGCTGAGCAAAATGGCTGAACTTTGAAGCATTAAAATTTCGAGCAAAGACTAAATGTCAAACTAATTTTCACTGTCGAATTATTCACCTTTTGATGTCGCCATTGACAATATGTTTGTTAATAAGATTGGAGTTTTTCCGTGACAGACCGTAAGTTGGTAATCACCCCAACATACCTATCACTCCCTGCTTATGTGCCATACCACACTTTATTTTAACTAGTTCCGCTTCTAAATAGAGTTAAGTTAAGACTCAGATTTTTGGCCTGGTCCGGAAATCTCCACATGGGTGATAAATCAAATACAGAGCGCTGTTAACCGCGCTGCCTGCGCTGTACTACCAGTATAAATGACTACTCTATTGCGGCACTTCGCCGTAAGACATGGTGGGGGCCAGCTATTACTTGGTTGAATAGATTTCGTGGTCACCTTGCTGCTGCAGACTCCCAAAATCCCCTACGTTGCTGCTGCGTCTCACATCATTTTCAGTAGGTCAGACAACACCAAGGCCTTGAATTTTCTCATCATACCCTTGATTTCATTGGGAACAAGCAGATATATTTATCATAAAACTAGATGTTGCATCTATTGGATGTGCCATTGGTACTGTGGAACATCAAAAATTAAAACGCGCAAGTACAATTTGCTATATCTGGCCATTCACTCAGATGGACTAGTCATCAAAGATGAATATACAGGCATTGTCTACTCTCTTTTTTGAGGTACCTCCATGGATGTGTTGCATGGGTTTGTTTCTCTCGTAAAAATGGTGGAGATTTATGACGCAGAAATCATTCAAAGGGCACCTGGAGTGCTGAGAGCCGCTCTCAACCATGGCCAAATACACGACTGATTTGATTATTCATCTTGATATTGAAGAAGCTACCCTTCGATTACATACTGGCGTGCTCATATCAACTAGCCTAGAGCACATCGCTGATTTCCAAATGTTTAGGAACAAACAGGAGATAAGAATATAATCCAGGATAGCCGGAGTTGCTAAGGTATCCTCAGATCCCAAACTACACAAACATCAAGGAAGGCTAGCAGGTAAAAAGTCTCGCCAGAACCGCTTGCATTATGTCCACGATACGTATACAAGCTTTCGCTGCAAGAGCGCGTCGCTTGGTAAAGGAGCGGTACAAAAAGGAAATAAAAGCTCATTTGAACACCAGCGCTACGGAAAGACACACAAAATTAGGGACTACTATGATTGACAGTCTACCACAATAGTTGCGGGTCATGACCTATAAGAATCTATGAATTCTTCTCGCCACCAGATCCAGATACGATAACATTGCAGCACATCATGACTGATTCAATCATGAGAAGGCTGATATCACTCGTCTTGCTGTCAGGATAAATCAAGTTAACACCAATACTTCTGATAGAAACCTTGACAAGAAAAAATACTAATATCTAGAAACTCTTCTAGCCTTGAAGATTATATCAGAGAAATTTGGGTACACTAAGTGGGATGCGAGCCTTTGAAAATAAGTGCTTGGTTGCGGGGCCATACAAATATGATAAATAAATCTTATAACATCTTTATTGTGATGTAGAATATAAAATAGAGCTGATACATAAAATTTTATGCTGTCAATAATTATACAGATTAAGCTTAGCTTGAATGATGAAGGGGGGGTAAAAACATTTGGTCGTTTGAAATTCACCAAATAATTTTTGTCAAGAAAATTCATAAAAGCGATGCATAAACTCTATTTCCATGTAGATCATGCCTAGTTAGGCTTGGCGGCTCCACCAAAACCCATGTCAGCCCCACAGGGTAAAAATATTACCGTGGTAGTAGAGTAGGCAAAAGTCCTGTGTCCGCTATGGGTTCAGGACCGGCGGAGCCAGTTGGGATCATAGCCTCAGGTATGCCCTACTCGTTCAGGCCCGCTATTTACATAAAATGTAGAGTAATTAAAGGAAAAATAAATGATGAAAGAAAGAAATATAAGGAAAGTAACAAATAATAAGGATATCTAAGCATTTCTCATACCAATCTCTAACCCGCCATTCAAATTGTTGGCATTTTGTCATATACCCTCCTCGCGTCTAGCTGAGAGTAGGTGAGTTGGTTGGTCGCTAAAGCAACTTGTAACCTTTGCGAGCTCGGAAAATCTTTTCAAGCAATTACGCCCGAGAAGATGCCTTCTAAAATTGTCTATGGTCATGCCATTTCGAAGTTTACGCGCTTGATGTGCGTACCTTCGACATCTAATAGAGTATGTCGGAGTAGTCCTCTACCCACAGATGCTTTCAAGTTCGGCGTCTAAATGTTTTAAGCTGCGGTGGTATGTCGCAAAGTCACCATGCCCAGTTCTGGCAGCTATTAGACTATGTGGTAGCCGCCGTTATAGTTTAAGTTCGGGTGGTTTCCTTCAACGCATTTTCAAATCTAGGTCTTGGTACCTAGGAGGACAAACGTCGGACGACCATTTTTCCACCAACTATTGTTGATGCTGCTGTATAAGTCGACGTATACATGCTAAGGTAATATGACTTAGCTGAATTTGTCTTAAGGCAAGTCTCTAAGAGCAGTACGAGCTTCCGCATCTGCCTCTTCATTTCCACTAATTCTAGAGTGACCTGGTGTTATGGGCTGTTGCCCTGTGTGTAAGGCTGGGCTTTTCTAAAAGCCCCAGCCTTGTGTGTTTATCACAGTCACGTGATATCATCTACTTCGAGTTGCCACAGATCACTCGGCTAGCTACTCGATATAGGCTGGGAAAGTAAGAAGTAAGATAAGAGAGATTACTTAGCAGATCACTCAGGATCACTCGTTACATTCCTAAGTTTATTTAATGTAGTTTACTTCCCAGATATTAGAATTTCCATAGATAAATATTAAGCATATTTGAGCATTGTTTACGTGCACAGTCCGTATTCCTTTAGCCGTTAACACCTGGCATTCACCTAAACTCTGCGTAAGCAGACTTTGCTAAAAAATGAAATTATCTTGATAGTCGAATACTGTAATATCTTAGGTATACATAGGCCTACTGCGCCCTGCTAGACAGCCTCTCCGAACGCTTCCGAGGGGTAGCTACGTCTTCGGATTTAGTCCTAATGTCGATACCAGGGGAGCCTCGCACCCAGTGGTTATTTGGAGGATTTTTCCCGGCAGCAACACAGCCGTAAATGGATTGTTTGGTTGACTGGAGAAGAAGGATAATGATGGGCTAACGGCTCCTCTAAGTGTGTAGTCGAATGAAGGCTTGTGGGGGAATTATTGATGGACAGAGGCCGTGGAGGAGGCATAGGAAGGTGTATATTACCCGAGGCATAGGTATATCTGGCCTGTAGGTAGAGAGGACCAACATGTGTTAGATAGTCTAGGACTCAAGTAGTACAAAAAAAAGAAAAGAAAGCCATAGTGCGGAGCTAGTAAACTCTAAAAGTATTTTAAGCCTGTATTGTAAGGCCAAGATATACACAACTGTTTTTCCAGACAATTTCATAGCTTTCGCTAGTTTATCCTCATGGTTGCATAATTAGTCTAATTAGTAGCCTTGTCACCCCTACAACATCTTTCTTTAAAAATTTATTCTCAAGGTCGATCTTTCAGTAGGCAGAGATTGCGTATCGGAACTGATTATTTGCGCAGGCGAATTCTCTCCTGTTATGAATAAAAAATCTAATTAGAGACATATTAATTGAGGATAAACCAACAGAAATATCGGAGAAGAATGTGCTACTTCAATATTATCAAGAAAAGTGTAAAACAAGAATTGAAACTTTGAGGATTTTGGCAGCCGATTATACATTTGCTCAGGTAATAGAAAAACTGAGATAGGCTAAATCTGAGTTACAAGTCGAATCTATTAAAAGAGCTCTAAGAGTTGAGGATAATGTTGCTAGTAGCCATGTCAAGAAAGATAGTCGGAACTCTACTATCTTGCAAATATCCACAGCGTGGAATGTGGATAGGTCTGTTAGATTCAAACCAACCACCCCCCGTCTCAAGTGGGGTAGGTGCCCAGGCTAGCCAGACTCTACTTAGAAGAAGGGCCCCCACGGTATATCACTCTGCCTTCCGACCCACACAAAAGTCTTGTTACCTCCGTCAACCTACTGTATCTAGATATCTTCTCATAGAAAGATAGATTGTATTTTGCGACAGCGTTCACAGGTTCAATACCGTTTGGCTCTTGTCCCTTCACATATCTTTCTATCTCAAACAATAATATATCTATTTACCACACCTTAATTTTCGTCCATCTAGAGCATTTTTCAACAAATGAGAACCGTGAACCGAGAAATAGAGTCGTGTTGTGATTTAGTTAGATTTTAAAATAATATATATCAACAAGAGAGCTGTGTTGTGTATGAGCTTCCTAGTCCCAGAGGACTCCTTAAGCCACTCCAAACCATTGTCTTTTTGTTTTTGTGGTTTCGACGAACAAAACTTTAGAATTATGTTGGAAGCTTCTAATGTGTAAGGTTCAAGATAAGGTACTGAAAGTAATATACTTGAGAAACTAATTTTGTTTATGTCCAAAAAGAAAGAAACCAAATGGCCAGAATTGGATGGAAGTCCTGAAAAAATTTCGTTCTTACATCTTAGAGTTACGAGTCAAAATCGAGGAAAATAGGTTCCTTCTGGGCTCTGATCGAGCAGTATGTCTTGGAATGCTTCGGACGTTGCCATTAGAGAAAAAGTCGAGATTCGATGATTAGTTCGAAAGGGGAGGCTACCATCGAGATGATGATTGGGTGGAATTCTTAAACCATTTTGTTGACACTTTTGAAGATAAGCAATCAACTTTGACAGCTGAAAAAGAAGTATCACATTTAAAGTAAGGAAACCGGCAACCATTTGCGGAATTCGTCCAAATTTACGAACACAAATTGGCTCAATGTTTAGGGAGCACTTGAGCTCCCCTAATGAAAACTGTTCATCTTAACAGTGGTTTAAATGATGTTCTTAAAAACACTTTGATTGGGATTGATATGCTTCCTTTGGATAACTACGTGCAGTGGCGAGATAAAGTGAGAGAGGTTGCTAACCGTTTAGAGTCACGTCAAACCCGAACTTGATGTTATAACGACCATGGTGGAAATTTCTCTGATCTGCAAACGCCTTGCAGTAAGAGCATGGTAAAAGATGCAGATTATGACACACTAATGTCAGGTGTCAATGCTTTTCTTAACTTAGTAGATCAAGACAATTCTTCGAAAAACTTGAGTACATTAATTGCTAGTCTTCAAAATGTGCAAGAGAACAAGAAAGTAACCCGAATTTCCCAACCACGCGCTCTATGGGGACAACCACAGGAGTTTAAGAAACCTAATGAGAAAGGGTTATGTGCTCGTTGTGCTAAGCTGGGACATATCACAAAACAATGTCCTACTTCTCGCGCTGCAGCTCGTCCCAAATGGAGTATAAACGCAACGTCGCTAGTGGATGTGAAAGATCTAAAAGATCTTGAGGGAAAAGAAGACCCCAGAGCAAAGATACGTTCAGGGACCAGAATAAGGTTTTAATTTAGACAGTAGCTTGAGTATAACTTTAAAAAATATGCACAGCACACTACTTTTGATTTACTGCCTACTGAATGATAATATTCAAGTCAGTGCTTTAGTTGATACTGGCTGTCTGTGTTACTCTGTCTTTGACGCTGATCTTGTGCGCATCAATAACTTCCTGACAAAAGATATTAAACCTCGTAAACTACACCTAGCAAATGGAAATATCATCGAGTATATAACGAATATTGCGTGCGTTATTATAACTGTAGAAGGCATAGAACTAAGTATCTGTGGATATGTAGTCCCAAAATTAGCCTACTCATTAATTCTAGGCAAACCATGGATGGAGTAATGTGATATTACCTATGTGGCAAAGAAAAAATTTTACTACTTAAAAACAAGAATAATAGGATAAAAATTAAAGAAAGCGATCGGTTACCTCAACTTAAAGTCTCAACCAATTTTTTATTAGGGGCTGCATCTACCACTGATATTACGAAGGCATTATGTCGAAACCTGTTGTTTCAAGACAAGAAGTGATTAGATTTTTACCATTTGAAATTAGTTAATTTTGTGATCTTTTTATGGACGATGATTCAACATCTAATCAATCGTTGCCTCCTCATCGTACAGGTATGGATACAAAAATAGTTCTGCTTAAAGACGAAACAGGTAAAGAAAAAGAAGTCTCGTGGGGGCCATTGTATAGAATTTCTCAGGAAGAGCTATTAATTTTAAGGCACACTCTAACGGACTTGTTGTCAAAGAATTGGATTCGGCCAAGTAATTCCTCCGGCGGTGCACCTGTACTTTTTGTCAAAAAACCTAATGGTGCTCTCTGTTTTTGCGTAGACTATCGGGATCTTTATGCAATTACAAAACCAGATCAATACTCTCTACCCTTGGTCAATGAAACGTTAAGACTTTTGGCTAAGGCAACATGGATTTCCAAGGTTGATGTCCGTGCTGCCTTCCACAGACTTAGGATTGTAGAAGGAGACGAGTGTAAGACGGCTTTCAGAACACGTTATGAGCCTTATGAATGGTTAGTAACTCCTTTTGGGCTAGCTGGCGTGCCTGCAGTCTTTCAGAGATGGATAAACAAAGACATAGGCGATTGATTTACTTGGTGATGTTTGCACACCTTAGCTTGATGATGTGATAATTTTTTCTTGTGGGGATATAAAGGACTACAGATCTAAAGTGATTCGAGTCCTAGAGAGACTGAATAAAGCAGAATTGAAATTTGACAGAAAGAAATGTGAATTTGCCCCAAAGAAATGAAATATTTTGGCTTCATTATTCATGCTGAAAATGGTACTAAAGTTGAATAGGAGAAAATCGAGGCAATAACTTCCTGGACTCCGCCTACAAATGATATAGGTGTTCGTCAGTTTTTAGGATTTGCGAACTTTTATCGCCACTTTATTGACAACTTTGCAACGCTAGCCGCCCCATTACTACGCCTTACACTCAAAAATACGCCATTTACTTCTACAACAGATCATCAAAAAGCGTTTGATAAACTTAAAAGTTCTTTTTACGACTGCCCCTGTCTTTGCAATGTGGAATGAAGAGCGACCGACTGAGTTAGAAACAGATGCGTCAGGCTGAGCCACAGGAGGTTATCTTTCGCTAATGGATACAACAGGCCGCTTACGTCTTGTAGTATACTATTCCAAACGGCTAACCCCGACTAACTGCAATTATGATATTCATGATTAAGAACTTTTGTCTATCATTTGTTGTCTTAATGAATGGAGAGGGGAATTGATAGGTTTGCAAAAACAATTTATCATTTTAACAGACCACAAAAACTTGGAATATTTTATGTCATCACGAAATTTAGTCGAACAACAAGTCCGTTGGGCATAAATACTCTCACAACTCAACTTTAGGATGGAGTTTCGTGCTGGACACAAGTCAGTCCGCCCGGATGCTCTGTCGCGACGGGAGCAAGATATACATAAAGACACTAAAGACTTCAGAATTAAGGAAAGAGAGTTCAAATTGATACATGATTGAATGACACCTCCATCGCTAATAGAAGTTTTTACCACGGAATCTGACATCAATTCTACTCAAGTAATCCCAGGTGGTAGTACCCTATTTGAAGGTAGTAAATAAAGATCTCTATGGAATACGGCCGTGTCTGAGGATGCTAAGTTCTTGGAAATATACAAAAAACTTTGGAATGATGTTACATCTTTTCCCAATGCATTGAATCTTAAAGTATCGGTTAGTGAATGTAAATTGGACTATCAAAATGCACTTTGCTTTCGCTCAAGATTATGTGTCCTGGATTTTGAACCTTTACGCACAGCATTGATACATAAGATACATGACTCTCATATAGGTAGCCACCTAGGACGAAACAATACGCTCGTGATTTTATCTCATTTTCTTTGGCCAGGAATGTCTGAGATGATTAGCCAAGACCCTCTACCATCACAAATACTAGATGACCCACAACTGCCACTGGTGCTCCCAGATAATATAAATGGTAACTCGTATCCACTGCAGTTTGTGGAGCGTATTCTGCGGGAAAATAAAACTCTTCTAATCCAGCCTTGTCTTTTTCTCTGTCGGGTGAATTCACCATACATTTTTTGACAAGAAATTTCATAAATACAGGGGATAAACTCTATTTGATAGCAGATCATTCTTTATTAGGTTAAGATCATTGTGTTGAGACCCCTACTAGCGGCTACACCTACAATTTCTACCGTGGCCATAGGGTACTGCTAATTTTGTAAGAATTCTTGGAAGTGATGATGAAAAATAGTCTTACAATTATCGTTTTTAAATTTTCTGACCATCTCACAAACAAATTTCAAGCAGGACATTTTACAAACACTAAACAAAATTACAATATACACACATATATATAGATAGATAGACAGATTATTTCATGATAATACTAGATTTTCATTGGGAAATTAATTGAAGTAAATTAGGTGACAATCCCATTATTGCTCTCACGATTTAATTTTGTGCAAAAGATTTTTTCTACACCGTAAACTTATTAAATTTAATTTTTATAATTTATGGTGTCTTGAAATAATTATAGTAGAAGGGAAAGCAAGAGTAATGCTTTAAGCAAAAGCCTGCTGACAGATTCCTCTATATGTCGTTTTAAACCGATAACTTGACAGGCTAATTGGTGTCTTCATGGATTATGAGTTTACCTTTACCTATTCAGATTAGTACGACATGGACATGGATATCATTACACTTGCTTTCCCCCACCCTGAGCGACAGCCAAGGGTGGGAAGTCCCACGGGTATGTGATTTCATAATGTTATAACAAAGAAGTGATGTAGATTTCGAGCTAATCGGATTAAAATAAGGGAGCGGATATTTGCAATCACCATCGCTATTTGCAATCACGCTTTACCTAATTAGGTCGCAATATAAGCGACAATAGTTCTCCCTACCCGTCATCTGATGATTTATTCATTTGTTTATTTTAATCTAATTCGCTTAATTTTTTATCCCTACATATTTTGTAAACATAGAATGAGCTCGAAATCTTTATAGACTTTGTCACGAATTCGCAATAAATTGGTACAGAGATTCATGCACCATAAATTTCAACTAAAATAGTGGTACTTCAAGGAAATTACTAAATTAAA
>QVIK01000384.1:0-48488 GCA_003957845.1 Oidium heveae
GAATACAAAAGGCTCTGTTGGTTGATATTTGAGCACTTTTTAATGACATTATTATACGTCTGGCCATGTTGGGTTGATGTTTAGAGAGAGTGTGTAACTATGTGTGAAGGGGCAATTGGTCTAGTCGGTCAAGTACGAAAGCAATGCCTAAAATAAGTTATATTTTTTCTATGGTTCTACCTAAATACAGAATGTTAGTTATATATATATATATATATATATATATATATATATATATTTTGAAAGGAAAGTAGCGAGTGATTCCGTCTGAGAGTAATTCAACCCCAATTAGGAACATCAATCCGAGTGATCTGGCATGCCCAGGTATGCATGAGTAGATACTAATCGTTTTGTAGATATTAAATAATATGTCTATCCTCTATGCCTTCATTCCGAATCAATATAGGAGGTGGTTGTCTGTCATCTGTTATTTGTGATGGAAGCGGATCCTCGCTAGCTTTATGCAATAAATCTACATGGAATCTCGGGTATATTTTAGTTGGAACGTCCAACTCTACTACATGTGACGAGATAATTCTAGTAATTGAGTATTTCGCATTTATCCAAGCTAAATTTTTTTTTAACTGCGGAGAATGAATGTTTTTCAGATTTAACCACACCTTATCACCTATCTTAAATAACGGTGCGGGGTTTCGTTTCTTATTAGCTTGCTCTTCCATTAGTTGTTGTGAAGAAGCCATTGCTGCCGCTGCATATTCCTGCGATTCTCTTAATTTTGATAGAAAATTATCCGCACGTTTTAACTCAGTCGATGTACTTTTTACTTCTATTTCTTTTAGTCTAACCGGATGTGCATGATAACCATGCTGAATATCGAAAGGGCTTAGTCCTAATCCGGTAGTGTTCCGATTGTTAATTGCTAATTGTGCTGTAGGTAGCAGTGTTGCCCACTCATATTGTGCAAAGGACAGGAAGCATCTAAGATACGATAATACTTCCTGGTTAGCTCTTTCCGTAGCCCCGTCAGTTTGCGGATGGAAAGCGGTAGACAATCGCTGTTCAATACCCACCGTTTTGCACAAATGCTTCCAGAAATCTCCAACCCAATTGCTACCCCTGTCAGATGTTAAAGCTGATGGAAACCCATGAAATCTATAGTGACAATTTAAGAATCTTTCAGCGCATTCCTCTGCTTTCATCGATGCCATAGCTTCAAGGGTGACACTTTTTAACAAGCGATCGGTTATTACCATTAAATATCGCGGATCCTTTTCCTTTGCTGGCAAATCTGTCATAAAATCTATAGACAGTTCACTGTGAAATCTGTCAGGGATTGGTAGAGGTAATAATAAGCCTTGCCTCTTTGATCTCCACACGTGCGCACGGCCGCACACATCGCAATTTCGACAAAATTTTCGAACCATGGAGCTCATCCCTGGCCAATAGAATTGTCGTGATAAAATCGCGAAAGTACTATCTCGGCCTGGGTGACCAGTAATATGCGAATCATGGGTCCTTTGAATAAGGGTTGTTTGCAACGGTTCCCAATCTGGTATCCATAGTCTGTCCCTGAAACACAATGCTCTTCGGTTGTCCAATTTACATTCCCCAATCGAGATTTTAAGCTGCAAGTGGGTCGGAAAGAAAGTTTTACTGTTGGATAGCGCTTCATAAACTTGTTCAAAGTTTTTATGGTCCTTTTCAACCCCTTTGTCCTACAGTGATTGTAACTCGCTGTCTTCAAATAGTTCAGAGCCTTTGGGGATGATTGTCCGATGAAGAAAGGATATATCTACTAGTCTATTTTTTGTTGCCCTACGAATTAGCCAAATGTTTTTAAGTAATTGAAAATTTTAAGTAATTGAAATTCCCTCTCTTTAAGACGTGGGTCGTCTTCCATTTTAGGAACATCTTGCGAACGACGTGATAAAGCATCTGGACGTTCAGCCTTTTTACCTGCTTTAAACTCTATATTGAAATTAAATTGGGCAAGTGTTTGTGACCATCTAACTTGTCTTTCGGTCAGTTTACGTGAAGTCATAAAGTACTTTAAATTCTTATGATCAGTTAGAATTACAAATGGTTTTTGTAGCCCTATTAACTCGCTTCTCCATTTATTTAGGCAACGTATAATTGCCAAGAGTTCCTTGTCGTGGATATCATAATTACACTCTGGAGGAGTTAATTTTTTTGAATGATAAGCTACGGGACGCAAGCAACCATTTTCATCATATTGTGATAAGCATCCTCCTGTGGCCCATCCAGATGCGTCTGTTTCCAGTACAGCATCTCTATCATCTTGCCACATTGCTAGTATTGGTGCTGTAGAAAAGCTTTTCTTTAATTGTTCAAACGATTTTTGTTGCTCTGGACCCCAATTAAAATGCGCGCTCTTCTTTGTCAAGGAGTGTAGTGGTTCTGATAAACGAGCGAATTTCTTTATAAAGTTTCGGTAAAAATTAGCAAAACCTAAGAAACTCCGGACTTCCTTTATGTTTGATGGGGATATCCATCCCGATATAGCCTGTATTTTATTAGGATCTGCACTTATTCCTTTTTCCACATTAATAATAAACCCCAAATATTTCATTTCTTTTACTGCAAATTCACATTTTTTTGGATCCGGTTTGAAACCTGCATTGCTTAATTTCTTCAGAACTTCATTCACTTTTACCCAATGGCCGTTTATATCTCCATTTGAAAAGATGACTACATCATCTAGATATGGCGCGCACGTCTGTCCTAGCAGATTACCTATCTCTTTATTAATCCAACGCTGAAACGCAGCCGGAGCATTTGCTAGGCCAAATGGCGTTACCTTCCATTCATATGCCCCAAAACGTGTTCGGAACGCTGTCTTCCATTCATCGCCTTTAGCCATTCTAAGTCTATGAAATGCCGAGCGAACATCTACTTTGGACAACCAAGTAGCGCCTGACATTAACTGTAGAGTTTCACGCACCAGCGGTATAGGATATCGATCTCGCTCTGTTACAGCATTTAAAGCCCGGTAATCGACACAAAATCTTAGTCCACCCCCCGGTTTTTTAATAAACAGAACTGGTGCTCCTCCCGGTGAACTGCTGGCTTGTATCCAATTTTTGTCTAGCAATTCTGTTAAAGTTTTTCGAAGTACTAAAAGCTCTTCACGTGACATTTCGTAAAGGGGTCCCCAGGGTACCTCTTTTTCTTGGCCTTTGTCGTTCTTCTGCATTATAATTTTTGTGTCCAATCCCGGACGATGTGGAGGCAAAGCCGTTTGTAGCATTGGTCTATCATCAGCGAAAAGCGATGCATATTGTCTTATTTCAGACGGTAAACACTTAGTGATTTCCTCTACCGAAGGTTCCCTTTTGGTTTCCAACGCCTTTGCTATGTCGTGCATAGAAAGTGCTCCTACTAAGATATTGTTATTTTTTTTAAAATTCTTTATTAGTACTTTCGACAAATAAGACTCTTGAATCAACGCTACATTGTTGATAGAAACGTGTGCAACTCGTTTCTGTACTATAGTGGGCGAGTATTTCTCGTACCAACCACTACTTCGCACCACAATGCCGTGCTTTCTTGATCCTATTCGTAAACAATGCCGGCGAGCGCAATAGACCACATTATTCCTTTCCATCCAAGGTTTTCCTAGGATTAATGGGTAAGCGAGGTCGTTCATGACATAACCCCAGAGAGTTTCTTTTCGACCATCAATGTCCAAATTTAATCCCGCCATACACGTGATTCTCGAGGTTGTCTTTCCATCGGCCAGCCGCAAGGAATGCGGGGCGATATTTTTGGTCTGTAATTTACATTTGCGCTCAAGGTTTTGGTCAAAAACTGCATAACAAAGGCAACCTGTGTCAATCATAGCTTTCACAAAATGAACATTATTTATTACACCGTCTATAAGTAGGGGTGTACATTTTGCAATTGTTCTTGAGCTTTTATTACAATCCTTGCTTCCACTCCTGAGCGCGCCTTTGCTCAGGAGTCCTCATTTCCCGAGTCCATACTACTACTATCTTCAATATCACTATCACTATTTTCCGAAGAATGTTCTACAGCACTTATCATAGGTTTGTCCCCTTTGGCCGGCTTATGTGTAGGACACTTCCAGCTTACATGGCCTTTTTTAGTGCAACGTGTGCACAGTCCTTTTTCTCGCAACTTTTGAAATTCTTTAACTGATCGCCAAGGAGCCCTGGGCTTTGTGGATTTTTCATTACTGTTGCTGCTTTTTCCATTGTTGGAATTCTTTCTGGCTTTTTCCTTTCCAATATTGGCTAATAAAAAATCCCGGTCCTTAACTAGGTCTTTTATTGCTGCTAGAAGGGCGTTAGTTCCTCCCATGATGGTATCTCCCTCACTATCAATTCTAGTGTCCGCATTTTCTTCAACAATTATATTCCCTCCCTTTGGTGCACCTATTTTTGTACTTGTTCCGTCGCATTCTTGGATCTATAACCGGGCGCCGATTCCAATTCTGCCGCCACTCCCTTGACTTCCGCAACCCATTCTTTGTAATTTCCGGGCGAGGGTAGTTTTACACCGATCAGGGATCTTCGCAAGCGCGAGTTAAGTGAGGCCTTCAGCTGTTGGGTTTTCCCTAAAGGTGTAAAGGCTTCATATCCGCCACTCAATGCCAATCTATATTCGAAATCCCTAAGGAAATCTACAAAGAGTTGGTTCTTACCTTGTACCATCCGTGTAAGCATTTCCGAAGCAGCTTGCCGGGCGTCTTTATTCTCAAATTCCTTATTGAAAACCCTGATTAGTTCTTGCCAATCGAATTCTTCCCTGGCTTTACTTTCTTCGAACCAATAGGCCACCCTAGTCTGTTTGTTTTCTGGTAATGTGTCAATCATATCTAGACATATTGCGGAAGACTCTATGAACGAATCAAGCTCTCTTTGTATCCTTGTCTCAAGTCTTCCAATGTAGAATTCGAAATCCTCTGATTTACCATTCCATTTTGGAAGGGTGACATTTTGGCGGATAGTTTTTTTTGACAATTCCTTACTACTTGGGACTTCATTCTGACGTTGACCATTCAACAGTTCAACTAATTCCTTTGCATCATTTGGTGAAAGGGAACCTAAGATTTCTAGAGCTGATCTGGTTTCCATGATAGAAGACGAGTTTGGTGATAATAGATGGTTAAAAAGGTTGTTAACAGTCTTATTCTGACTAGTATCTTCGAGACTACAAAATGTATCGGTAGATTTATTAGTGTCGGAATCAGAGTAAGGAAAATTGTAGCTCATGCGGTTGTTATATGGATAGGGTGGAATTACTCCGGGCTAAACCCCACGGAGTTATAAAGTAAAGATAGAAAAAATATATGTGAAGGGGCAATTGGTCTAGTCGGTCAAGCACGAAAGCAATGCCTAAAATAAGTTATATTTTTTCTATGGTTCTACCTAAATACAGAATGTTAGTTATATATATATATATTTTAAAAGGAAAGTAGCGAGTGATTCCGTCTGGGTGTAATTCAACCCCAATTAGGAACATCAATCCGAGTGATCTGGCATGCCCAGGTATGTATGAGTAGATAGATACTAATTGTTTTGTAGATATTAAATAATATGTCACGTGATGGCTGGGAGTCCAGCTCCCAGTTAGTTACACATCGGGCTTAGCCCGTAACACTATGACTGGCTACATTCACTTAAATTGACATTTATTGGTCTCGAAGTTACAAAATTGCACCTTCAAAATGTAGCATTAACTTCGTCTTATTCTCAGATTTCTTCAAGAATGGCTCAGATAAAGTGGAAATTAATGTTGTCCTTACTGATGCTCCTTGTTTTCTAAAACTGAATGAGGTGCTATTATCGTAGCTAATATCATGATTTTGAAATTTCCAGCTCTCGAAATTGTGTCTGAAATCATGAATATTTTGCGATTGTAAGGGTAGCAGTGATATCATTTCGCGCACAATTGTATTATCAAAAATCTCATAAAGAAAGGGATTACATGTATGCTGCGAGAAATAATGATGATTTTGTTCAGATAGATATCTTGGATTAAAGCTGCAAATTCCCGTGGGATTGGTTAATGGAAGAGTCAAAATGATTTTCTTTGTTTACATATATATTTACTTGGATTGAGAAATATTCAAGGGAAAGTACCAGGATCAAATTGTAGCCAGAGCAAAGTATGGCATGGAGATAGGCCTTCGGTTCGATTTTTCCTTCTTGGGTTATGCTAGCAGGGGTATGAGTAGATTTAGAGTGACGCGCCAAAAATTATGAAAGGTCGAATTGTCGATATGGGGGGCTGTGACAGAGTTATGACACGATTTAATTATTTTAATAGTAGTTTAGTAAGAAGTGGTAAGCGTGAATTGGTTGAAAACTGATACGCGCCATTCAATGAATCTAAAAGGTCCAGATTTGTGCAAAGTGGGGTGGCATTTAATTTTCTTGGAGGGGGCAAATAACATTTCTCAAATTTTAAATGGAAATTTGAATAAAAAAGGTTTAATGCAATTCTTACTTATCTAAACGTGACGTGACTGTTCGAATATATCCCCCCCCCCTCTCTCTCTCCCTCTCTCCATCTCTACATAGGAAATTTTTTTTTTCAATAATTAAATAGTACATCTTAGTGCCAGTGAATGAAACGCTCCTGGAGCCAGTTCAGAATCAAATAGGAAAGTAACATGCATTGATTCTTAATTGGCTAAAGCGCTGGTCGACGAGGGGTCAGGACGAGATTCAGCGCAGATTTTCAAGTTCGAATTGGGAAGTCAGTCACATGGGTCGATTCCTAATTGGGTAAAGCGCTGATGGATGGAGATAACGTATTACTAGGGAAGTTCAGCAGCTGAATTTATATAACCACCCCCTTTGGATTCTGAAACATTCTTTAAACGTGGAGAGCGTAGTTCAAATTAGGCTAGTAACAAAAACTAATGCATGTTGGCCGACATAGGTTAGGATGCATAGTAAGTACTTGGACTTAGAGAGAGTATTATAGATGTAATTCGCACTTAATCGGAAATGCAAAAATCGGCATAAGCGATTATTAGTCAGCGAAAGTAATTAATTGTTGTGACTAATTGAAGTGTATTAATAGTTTTATGCACTATATTTCGTACCACATATCCCAAGAGAAAGGTATAAAATTATCGAAATAACCCCGCTTTAAAGTCTTGCCTGCCCAACGATACTATATCACAAACCCTATGACTATACATCACGAACGCCAAGAACCCTCTTCCATTTACAGAATGACATTAGCTAAATATATGACAATAAACCCCCACCCTGATGGAAATCTATTTATTCCAATATCCGCACACCCCAAGTTTCCCGCTAACAATCGATATTAAAAAGCCATGTACTTTATAGTAATATCAGTAACTACGAGCGTTCTCCTCGTAAGCGACGAGCGAGCTGAATATCTTTCTGCAGAGATTATTAGTTTGAAAATATGAAGCTAAATTGGCTTACGAACAGATTGAATTGTGACACGTTTAGCGTGAATCGCACAGAGATTAGTGTCTTCAAATAATGAAACCAAATACGCTTCTACCGATTCTTGAAGAGCACCGATGGCGGAAGATTGGAAGCGGAGATCTGACTTGAAGTCTTGTGCGATCTCACGGACCAATCTTTGGAATGGTAATTTACGGATTAATAGTTCAGTCGACTTTTGATATCTTCGAATTTCACGTAGAGCGACGGTTCCTGGCTTATATCCTGTAATTGTCAACGTGGGACAAGTGTTGAGTATTTTGCGTGTGCTTACTGTGAGGCTTCTTGACACCACCAGTTGAGGGGGCACTTTTGCGGGCTATTATTAATTAGCGTACTCCTAAATGCTTGTTTCGGGATACATACCAGCCTTCGAAGCCAACTGTTTTCGAGGAGCTTTACCACCGGTTGACTATTAATTTTGTTAATAATTGATATATTGAAAGTCTTTTTCATATTAACCTTTCTTGCTGTTTGTTTTGTTCGGGCCATTTTATTTAAGGGGTGATGGTATTAGAGATTGAGTTGTGTTGCTTGTGATAAGTAATTTTTGGAAAATGGAGAGTTGGGAGATGTATTGCAAGTTAAGGAAGATAGGAGGGGAACAGACGGGATTAAGTAGAGCATGTTGCGCAAGCGAGTGATCGCGGAGGTCCTAAAATGGTATTACCGATAATTGTGACTGCACGATTGCCGATTTTACTCTGCAGGAGTCAAAGCTTATTTGACAGATTCTATATTGTTTACATTTAAACCGATAATCTAGAGTAATGCAGGATAATAATCAATTCTATCTACTTATTTTTCTCTACTTACAATAGACAAGACGAAATGATCCAAGCCTTTTGGGGACTGTGAGGAAATCGCCAATTTGATCTTTGTTGGCGGTTTGTTGATGGGGCAATCAAATAAATCTGATTAGGATTAGCGTGTTTTGTACCTTTGGTGATTTACCAGCCACAGTCTTCCCATACAGTAAATTATATATTTAAAGCTATCTGCCCCTCCTGTTTTTCAACTACTTCCTTATCTATACAAATCTACTCTCAAACAAGTCTTACATACTTAAACTTATTTCCACCACACACACGCTAACTCTCATCTAATCAACACTTCTTTACAATATGACTGGCCGTAAGATATCATTTACTTGTTCAACCTTCTTCATACTAACATACATCACAGGAGGAAAAGGTGGCAAAGGTCTTGGAAAGGGTGGAGCCAAGCGACATCGCAAAATTTTACGAGACAACATTCAAGGCATAACCAAACCTGCTATCAGACGTCTTGCACGACGTGGTGGTGTCAAGCGTATTTCAGCAAGTAAGAACTTATGTCCATCCGTCAAGAATAATTGTATTAATATAATCAGTGATTTATGAAGAAACTCGAGGTGTCTTGAAGACATTTCTCGAGGGAGTTATACGCGACGCAGTCACATACACAGAACACGCAAAGAGGAAAACAGTAACTAGTTTGGATGTAGTATATGCCCTCAAAAGACAAGGGCGAACCCTATATGGATTTGGTGGTTAAGCTTTACGAAATGGATTTTGTCTTTGGCGTTTGAAAATTAAATTTGGCGTTTATGGTATTGATGTAAACATAATGTATGGGACTTGATTGTATTAACTTGAGACTTTACATGTATTAAGTATTGTCATCGGATAGTAGTTGGAGCAGGGCTTTATTGTAATTACTTTTTAAAATTATCTAGGAAACGTTCACTTTCCGTTACCTTGCCACTGCGAATAATTCAAGTCCATTGTTCTTTGAACCCACCATCACATGAAATAGTGACTAAATTGTTGTAAAGATAAGACTCCCATGAAAAGTAATTTCTCTGGGCGCGCTTCATGGTCCTCCAGGGTCTATCGGTGGCTAGTCTAACAGAGCTGCTCAGTTTCGGCTGAACACAGCATCAACGCGTGTCTGTTTCTGTCAGTTTAAATGATCACTTTAGATGTGAGACTTGCAAAAGAAAAAATGTAATATCCGGACTCAGTTCGTAACTGTCTTGAGCAGAAAAGAGAGCAACTTTGTCACTCTGTCGCCCCGTCAACAAAATTACGCTCGGGCTCTGAGTAGCTTTATTTACATAGCTTGACCCAGGCCAAAGTAAGAAAAGACAGAGAGAGTAGTTGGTTGCTGTGCAGTTGCTACAAGTGCCTGATTGTTTTGTCTTGTTTTTTTTTTTTTTTTTTTTTCCTTTTTTGCTGCCAGCCCCATCCCAGCACAGTATTTCAGCCACACCACAAATACATGGGGTTCGTAAGCCATATAAAATTCAGGAGGACAATGGATTCCTGGAAAGCGAAGGCGGGTGGGTGGGTGGAGGAGGAGAAAGGGACCTTATTCATTGCATTGGCAACAAGACTAAATTTTGGTCATGTTTGAAAAAGGCATGACGCAGTACACGTGTTCTGCCCCCACTTAAGATCTTATTCTGACCCAATCACTTTATTTCTTTGCTCCAACCCGTGCGTTCGTATATCCTTCGTTAGTCGCTTAAAGGTGTGCGGAAAGAAGCAAAGAGCACTATGAGATTATCCATGAAACACACAACATTTTCACCCACCACCACATCCCCAATTATCTCCAAATTCTCGAAACTAGCACCTTTTAGTCTTCCATACCATGCCTCAAAGTAGTAAAGAAGCTTCCGACCATCTCTGCAGATGAGAAATAAATCACGTCTGGAAATGGCCGTTAAAGCTGGCTCATAGATCCAGAAGCTTCAAACCCTCAGGCTGGAAAATCTTTATTCCATACATCGATCAAATTTCTGATGAAAACTAGCCTCGCTCTGCATGCTGGATAGACGGTATTTTATGACAATCGCAGCAAACTATTCCAATTAACATTCATTTTCCCCCGTGAACGAGGTTCTTTTATTTTTATATTATTTTTTTTTCTCGTCTGACACAAGAATTGGCATGGGAGTGTGTTATACCGCTGTGAAGATAAATCAGAAGGGCAAAAGGGAACTGCCGGTTTAGACATAACAAATTACAGCACTTTAAGAAGCAAAAAAAATAAAATAAAAAATAAAAAATAATTTGTAGAGAAAACCAACTAAATATTTACTGTTTTTTTTTTTTTTTTTAAATAGAATAACTATATTAATAGGTTGTTTTTATTCATTACATCCAAATTTCGAAATCATCAATAAACAAACCGACAGATAGATAGATTTGCAATCAGGGACTAGAAAGAAAAAAAAGATAGAGATTTCGCCCCCCCTCACCATAACATTCGTCTAATTTGATTAAGAATTGGTTCCAACTACATCATTCTTCGCTACTTTCGTCTATCAGAATCGAGTTATGTTAATTTTTTTTTTTTTTTTTTTAAAAAAACAAGAAGAAGAAGAAGAAGAACCTGACTGTGCGTGCTGTAATTATGTGGATGAGTGATCATATCTCATCAAGTAAAGTGAACGCATATTTACAATATCTTCCCAACTCTACGCGTCGTCGTTTGGCCTTTCAAGTGGTGATAAATAAAAAGGGTGTATGTAATAAAATGTCCCATTCTTTTATTTTTTTTTTTTTTTTTAAAAATTAAAACTAATGGAAAGAAATAATTTTAAACCACAGAATGTATGCAAAAGGAGACCTCACGCTTTATCCTTTTTTTTTTTTCCTTCCCCCTTTTTCTTGATAAAGAGAATATCTTCTATAAGACTGGGAAAAAAAAAAAAAAACTATGTTTCTGAATATTTCTGCTATTATTTGTTTGCAATATGAATTTATTTGACGTTCATCTAAAATATATATATATATATATATTATAAGTCTGAAAAATAACTAAATAACTAAATAATCCATAATCTTTAATCTTTAATGGAGATTGCATTGTGTTTTTTTCCCCGTGAGTTGAGTCCGTAACTTTTCGCGAGTCCATTTCGAGTGGTTTCTTGTAAAGTTCATGTGAGTGTGCTTACTTGCATACAATAATTATCCACAATGTATATATATAAATTTACTTTTTTTGGCTTAGATGTAATAATTATTTATTACGACATTTTCGTTCCCATAGATATGTGCCCTACCAGCTTTTTTCTCAGAAACTCCAACCCTTCTAGCAATACGCGCGTTTCTGGTATTCTCATTTATCGGTTGCCCGGCGTTCATTATTTGCCCAGCGTTCATCACTTGTCCAGCGTTCATTACTTGCTCGACGCCCTCAGTCCCAGTCCACTGCTGAGCCCGTGATGGAAGAAACAATGTTATGCATTGGATATTCGGGTTTTGGCATTCAAGCCCATGCACCCGACATAGATCCTGGCTAGAAATGAATACTCCACAGCTCTTGCGAATAATTAGTTTATTATGTAATGCAATTTTTTTTTTTTTTTTTTTTTTCAATAAGATCTACTTACAACGCAATAATAGTAGCCCGTTTGCATAACTGTCGCCATCTTTATAAATTGAATCGTAACAGTAAAACTTTTTGAGAGTATATTTTATAATACACGATATTCAGTGAAGTCTGATGCGATAGAAGAACGTGAGTTTGAAATAATAATAATAATAATTAAAAAGAAAAAAAAAGTAAAAGTGAATCTTGTAGAAGAGAAAATATTTAAAAAAATATTAAAAAAATTCTCTGTATTGTTAAAACTAATGATTGTATTTCTTTGAGGACTATGATACAAGTCTGCTATCGTGAGCATCAAGAGCCTTTATATATTTTAATAACTAATCCGTACTTGGAATAAGCTAAAATCCATCTCTCAAAATGATCAGGTTTTTGTAGATATTAATCTATTGGATATGGATAGGATTTGAAGTCATATCTTGAGGGAGCGACTTCTTGTTGTTGTTTCTTGCTTCATACTCGCCCGTTTGGAACCTCTCACCACCCATTCGGAAAACTATTATCAGTCAATCAGTGTTGATTTAAAGTTTGAAATAATTGATTGGGATAGTCCAATTTTTTTTTTTATATTAATTGAAGTGCAGGTTTCTGAACATTGTAGTTTAGACGCAGTTATTACTTGCCAATTATAGATATTCAATAATCTCCAAGCTTCATGTTGATAGTTAGGTTTGGGGGGAAAATTAAAAAAAAAAAGGACAATTTGAATAGTGATTGGAATCGACATGGACATTCTAAATTTAGCTTGCATCACACCGCCATTTAAAATGACCAACAAAATTACTGCCAAAAAGAGTTGGATTCCCCACTCATCAGCCAGGTTCAGCGAATATATTACGCCGCTGCATGGAAAAATCATTAGCGGTAATCAGACTAGAATTTCGACTGGAAAAACTGAAAAGTTGTGCACAACTTTTGCATACAGCCCCGTTTTTTTCAACCCCTGCAACACGTGAATTTCATGCACGATCTGTCATCCAATTTTACCATGTTAAATATTTTCATTATTTTTTTTCTCGTCACTCATTTGTAAAACCCAACATCATCATTTCATCAGTGGAAGTTCGAAATTTTAAATTTGATATCATTACTTTCTCTTGAGATTGTCATTTAGTAAAATTTTTGTCATTAAAATATGCGAAGAAAAGCGAAAGTTATGAAGAAAGCAAAAAGCAGTGATTTCTCTGCTCACAAATTCAATGTCGAAAAGCTAATTTCTCTTGAGAAACACCTTTTTACTTTCTAAAAATTAGATAAAAAAGTATAAAGATGAATGTGACAGCTATTTGAACTTAAAATAAATTTAATTGAATAAAAATTGATAAAGATATATGCAGATGAGATTCTGAACATGTTGTGAAGTTAATGACTATATTAATCGTGCATAAAATTCACATGTTATAGGGGTGCAAAATACGGGGCTGTATGCAGAAGTATTATACTACTTTTCATTTTTTGTCTTCGAAATTCTAGTCTGACTGCCGCTATTGGAATGCCTATACCTAGTCCTCACTAGCTATCAGGACTTTTACTAAGCATTATATTTGGCTAGGATCTTTCCTAAGTTTTTATTGCAATAAATCAATTTTGCACTCTAGGTAGACAATTCTTAATAAAATCGGAATTTAGAATTTACTTATGTGCCACAGTTGGTTTTGTCTAATGGAATGAGCTTGTTGTTTGGCCCGTCGAGACAAATGGCGCCGTGGCATAAGAGTAGAGCATTTCCTAATATCAATTTATTGAGAATAATTCTATATGAGCCATGTGCTTTTTTATTTTACAAATATTCACCAGAATAATAGGTTTGACATTTCTCGAGCAACTTTATGTTTTCCCCTAATATAGATATGTCCTTTCAACACAAAATTTAAAATGAAACTGATCATACCGAGAATCTGAAATTGGCACTAATTTCACCTTACAAAACCCAAGAGAAAGTAGTTTCATCAACTTACGAGCAACCATCTCTGCAGTATGTACGAATTACATTCAATAGACTGCGTCTTGTTGAGTACTTATCAAAGGCTTGTGCATGATCCAAGTTCCCAAACCAGAGTATATCTATGCCAGTTCCTCTCCATGATCGAAACTTCCATTCATCATTTATAGGTTCCATCAGGACTCTTCCTTTTATTCTATCCTTTTGAATATTATTGCCCACAGGAGATGTTGTTCTATAACTAAGAAGTCTCTTTTCCTCGTAATTAGTGTAATCGTTTTCCGAATCAGGAGTTTTGCATTCATCATTATAACCCGTACTAAGATATCTGCCAACTGATTCTGTATCCACAATGAGATCATGGCCACATAAACTAACGGTAATGTTACGGTTTTCAAGTGTCTCCTTCCACAGAATAGCCTCACTCCAATGAAAATGGCGACCTAGTGTTCGAGCCACTCCCATGTCAAAAGTGGCAAAGTAATTCAATTGGTGTTCATTAGCCTTAGATGGAATTTTTCTTGTGAAATTGTAAGCAACACTTGGTAAATGAAGTAAAATAGGAATAGGATCAATTAATACAATTGAATTAATATATTTGGCGGTTGATGGATTTTTGAGTAAATAAGAGACAATGTTGGTTCCAAACGAATGAGCCACAAATACAAATTGTTGATTCGGAGGGAAGTGATTCAAAAGTATTTGTTCAATTTTAGAGCAGGTATCTTTGCTATTAGCTGGAGGACTGGTCAAGCGGAAAGAAATATCTAAGCTCTCAATGGCAATGATTCCAATCTGCTCATCAACTCCAGAAAAACCAGCTTTTTTGGACTCATTTAGTTCTTTAAAGAAAGGAACGTATGGATAAAGGCCAATTCCAATACCGTGAAGAAAAACCACTGGAAGCAGGTCTTTTGACTTATGTTCGAGATACCAATATGCGGTATTTTTTACTGGCGACCTTAGTGTAGAAAGAAGAGTTAAGGGACGGAATGGAAACGTCATTAAAAATCGACAATGGTCCACTCGATAAAAGTCGAAGCCATGATAAGACATAATAATATGAGTGAGCGAATCTACAAACCCAACACACTGAAGACATTAGCATAGCTTCGATGAGTTTGAGTCTCATTTTATATAGAGCTTACAAAGTACCATAAAATACTCCTATGGAGCACATTCACTTTATCAAATGTGGTTCTTAGCGATACGGCTTTGCCTCTACCTTCCTCAAATCTACGACCTAGAATAGACTCCATTTGCTCAATGTACCCGTTTAACTCATCGTCGTCGTCACCAGGCGGGCCTGTACGATTAAAGAAGGCCCATAATATGAATTCTTTGACATTTTCCTTTTTAATTTCTGCCAGCTCAGCACCGAGGAACCATGTTCTTATATACAGCTCGGGATCAGGAATGTTTTTCCGGCATCGATCGAAGAGATCCTTCCGTTTTTGTGGATCAGTAGGTGGAATATCAATAGCATCGCGTTGGAGATAATTACGGTATGGAAAATAGGCAGCGAAGAACAGACTTTCAGCCAGTGCATAAAGAGAAATTGGAGAAGTGAAAAGTTTAATAGGCTCATAAAAGACAAACAACGAGAGACAATATGCTAGACAAAGAGGGGCGACAAGATGTAGAGTGATGATGAAAAACTTGATGTAGAGGTATTCGAATTTCGAAGTACCAATCATTATGACAAGCGGAATGGCTCACCCACTAAGGGAAGAGTCGAGAAGTGAAAAGACGAACGAGTGCAATGGTAGAAAATCCAATAACCCAAAGACAAGTTTGCTTGCACCTGAGAGAAGATGGGGAAAAAAAGGCTTCTGAGGCAATTAAGATGTAATAAATTGAAAGAAAGAAGTAGTGAAAGAGTGAACGGATAAATCAAGCTAAATCATCTGATCATATTTTTGGACGGGTTTTGACTTTTCTTCCAAGAGTGAGTGACTGATTATTAATAGTGTTGTTTGCGTTGTTATTATTGTAATTATTATTTGCTCTCAATCATTTGTTTTCTCGTTGAGTGTCGACGCCGGTCGTGCTTGGTCCTTGCAGAAAAGACAGTCGCGGATGTAACCGGATGAGCGAATTGATATTACTGACAGCTCACTAGATGAAGCAGCAGCAGCAGCAGCAGCAATACCAAATCTGATCTGGACTCATGTTTGGTAAGATGATTAATTGTAGCTTTTAATATTTGTTTTAGGCAATCTATTGCTGCTTTGAGCATTCCGGCCATTCTATTCTACTCCCATCCATTCCATTCCATTTCGTAATTCGCACCGTCCCCTCTTCCGCTACACGATGGATTGACGTCACCGGCAGTCGAGCAACCGTATTTGAAAGAAGAGGTGTCTGCCAATCTGAGTTGTCCTGCGAGCGCAGCAACACGAGAAGTTTATTTTGATAATAATTATAATAATAATAGAAAAAAAAGGGGGCCAAGGCACGCGCCCTCTATTTACTTCTCAACCACTTACTTATTTCTCACTGCAGGCCGAAGGAGAATAGGCATGTCAAGGAGTCAGTCGTGGTGCGGTGTTCGTTGGTTTGTCGTAAGCTCCAGAGGTAAAGGTAACTCAACATGGTCGCTGAAAGACAAGACAAGCTTTCCTGACCCCTACGATCAGCTGCTAGCTACCTTGGAATTATGCATCTAGTTATGCAGCACTCATGCATGTAAGCAAGCCCCCCTGTCCTTGCTCTCAGAAGAGAATGAGGCTACCACGCCAGGCTGATCCAGGAAAATTAAGATCTTCATCTAACCAATAAAACAGAATATTCCGCGTCAATCTATGCCTCATTGGTTGACATGTGAATTTACACGTTTTCACACGATTAACGGATGCCCCACTATGCACACACGGACGGCATGCCCACGGCACGTCCCAGAAGCTCAACGTCCACCTTCACATGGAATCCCAATGCAATGAGGCCTAGCTGATTATTGGTTAAATCTCACGCATACCCATGCAAATTATTTACGAGATGACTTTGCCCCAAAGTTGCTATGGAAACTAAAATTATATTCCACAAAACTTCCTCTTTTCACGAGTATGAGAAGAACAGTTAGTTGGCTTCACGTCGATTATATTTTAATGGTTGTCAAGATATTGATTTAATTTCCATCAGGAAAGCGTCTAGATGACTAAAAAAGTAGAATGAAATTTTAAAAAAAGATTGTGGCCTCAATGGGCAGTCTCGACTGCTTCTCATATGACCCTATCCCTGACATGCCGTAAATGTGGGTGGTTGTCTCGAAAGGCTTCTATCCTCTCGAGCGAATTCGGCCTGTCTGTGTGCCTGTCTTCTCATGTTGGGTTTAAAAGTGGCTGCAAAGAAGAGTTTCGGTCCATACACGAATGATGATGGTTAAAGTCCGATGGAACAGTATTACCTATTGTCCCTCGCAATTCGTATAGGTAAGGGGAGCATATGGAAGACCCAGAGTGTGTATAAAGATGTCTTTACGATACTTTAGCGATAGTTCAGTTGTGTCTAAATATTTACACAGGTACAAGCCGAACTGCGTCCCATGTCATAACTCCAAAACAGCTTTCAAACAACAACTTATCTACATTTACCAGTGCACAATCTCTTTGAAATAACGTGCTGCTCGTTGAAACGATTATCTGATTGAATACTGCTGTCTTTGTAAGCTACGGAGATGACAAGAGGCTCCCCCCTCCCCCCCCTGCTTTTTCTTTCCGCTGAGATAACGGTCTTTGTAAATATGAGCAACTTCAGCTCATGAAATTACTCGAATCCTCAAGTGCCGATATTGTTTAATTCAGGCTTCATCGAGGCGCTCTTTCGGCCATTCACTTAGTATATACCAAAAACATTTCTTTGTCTTCGCAACTAAAGGGTCGAGTTTCAAAGAATAGACAAAAGACGCTCACATTGCTTTTTGGAGCTAAATTTGAAAGACGGCCAATCCTCAAGTTCAAATATGTTCTTTTATGTCGCAATTAAGCGATGAGTTATATGCTAATACACAAAACTGTGGGGGTATCAGGGAACACACTATTGGGTGCATATTTTGGGACCTGATCCTGGTTCATCATTTTTAACTGCCGGTTTATTGTTTAGCTCTTTGTCGTATTTGGAAGCCCATATAATATCACTTATACCTTCTTCACCAATGAGAAAACAGAATCCGATAGAACATAAAAATTCTAAACCCGTAACAATTAGTGACACCTCTGCACAAAACTTTTCTCAATTAAATGTAAACCATAACATGAGACAAGTCTAACCTATCATATTTATAAGTGTCATATTAAATTTATTTGTTTTGTAAGTGTTATTAACCAATACGACATCTTGATTTGTCTGTGCAAGTTGATTTGATTCTAGGTTGGCGATAGGAAGGTGAGATTTTCTGTTCAGGGTTGTACGTACAGAAGTTCGAAAAAAATTCGTTTTTCCTCAAGGCGCCAAATAACTGCATCATTAGCAGAGATATCTTGAATTTGCTTTCTTCTGAGTGATGGATGCATTTGGTTTGTTTAAATCACAATGTTTTTTTTAATAAATCTAGAAGCCCCGATAACCGTTAAGTATTTTAGATTTCAAATAAAATGGATTTAATGAGTATATAGACTGAATATGTGATTGCCTACAGACTACTGCGGATTACTTACCACACTGAGTAGGCTAAGCTTTAGTTCTGTGAAATTAGTTATTATGCGCCTTTTTTCATGTAACTGTCAGATATATTTGTGGATGAAACTACCCTTGCGTGAGAAGTTCGTGTTTAACTCCCTTCCGTGCTTCTGCAATATCAGGTAATCGCTCAAGGTTTTTTTTTTTTACTGAACTTTTCAGGATTAAGCTATATTTCCGATATATTCTATTATGCCTAAGTCAAATTGTCTAATCTTACTCCCACCTCCGCCATCAGAAGTCAGCCTTAAGTCAATTTCAGTGGTGTACCGTCCCGCACTCACTCTGAATTTCGCGGTATTAAAGGAAATTTCCGCTTCCAAGCAGCTTCTAGTGGCGGTAGATTGGCCAGTGCTACGAGGTCAACGTGAAACACCAAGATCTAAACTATTTTATGAGGCACAAAGATTGCTTGGACGCCTTTACGTCCTTGTTTATTCAGTTTGTGACGAGTTTGGTATCGAGATTGATTCCAATCTCCCAGGTTCAATAGATCCACGCATAGTCTTAATTGATACTAGTGATTTGGAATCCAAGAGCACTAGCATATCAGAAGTTGGGCTCATCTTTGGTCCTATTCTCAATCTACAATGTCTTTCTAATGTGTCAAATCAGTGGCAACTGATACTTTCTACAAATGACGATGCGGGACAGGAATTAATAGCAAAATACCATGAATTTTCGTCGAAGAAAGGCTTATCATTTAAGCGCCAGGAGGAAGAATTATCTTCGTCAATTACAAATACACCATTAGATCATGCGTTACAGTTCAATACCTCACATCACGTAGTTGCTGTCGGTGGAACATTTGATCATCTTCATGTTGGTCATAAGCTTCTGCTCACGGCAACGGCTCTCCTTCTTCAACCACCTACATCCACTTCACCATATTTGAGGTTAATCGTCGGAATCACAGGCGATGAATTACTGGTAAATAAGAGATATTCTGAGTTTATAAAGAGCTGGAAACAGAGACAAGAAGATGTTGTGGATTTTTTACTTTCGATTATGTTAAACACATTTGATGTGCCTAGTGATTCTGTAATAATATCATCATCTCATCATCCTGGAACAAACGTCTTTTCGGTTCATATAAAAATTGAGGCTTGCCGTACGATAATTGAGTGTATAGAAATTAAAGATCCATTTGGTCCAAGCATCACCGATGAGGATATAACTGCTCTTGTTGTTTCAGGCGAGACCCGGTCAGGAGGTAAGGTAATAAATCAACGGCGTATAGAAAATGGTCTCAGACCATTAGAAGTCTACGAAATCGAAGTACTCAGTGCAAGAGATGCGCTGAGCGACTCAACTGAGAATTTTGCCACAAAAATCAGCAGTCATCAAATTCGTAAGCAAAAAGCTGAAAAAACTGAGTTGTCTTGATAAAAAATATAGATATAAATAGCTCTACATCTAGAAACATTTCTTTAATCTTTAATCTTGCGTACAGTGCTTCAGTAGTCTGGCCAACTAATGGACTAAGTATTGATCGTTGAGATTTGGGGTTCCTTGATGTGACATCAAAAAGTCGAGTGCATTATGATCCTGTTTAGACAAAAAGATAGTATCCACTTTTATTCTGTCGACGGTATCCTCATAGGGGGTGAGTTTATAAATGCATCCACGCATTCCTGTAATTATTCTCTGTCTTATTAACCGGTCGCCTCCCTACTAAAGTTGACAGATCAGCATTTAATTATTTGTTCGGTTGGTCCTAGCCCCACCTAACCCACTTGTCGTACTACAATAGGGTGTGGGACAGCAATTCGCTACTGCCACTGCGATCTGATTGGCTCAAGATACCCACATTCTAAGGATAGTGATACATTGTACAAAAATACGATGAGATGTATGGTAGAGATGCCTTACGTTAAATTGAAAACGACAGAGGAGATGAATCAAATGTCGTAAATGTGAGGGACGCAAGATTATCAAAACCTTGGAGTAACAAATACAAGTCTGTAAAGAAAGAGGATTACTTGACGATGTTGCTCTACGGGGAGAAACTATTGAAGTACCTCATTCGCACCTGATGTTAATCTAAAACCGATTTGCATCTTACGGCCTTTTACTAAATGCCTCAAAATTTCGGCTATTTGTCAAATCGGGAGTATTCCTGGGATTCTTAGTCTCAGAGTATGGAATAGCTGTAGATCCTGAAAGGGTTGCTGCTATTCGTGAAAGACTACTTCCACGTAGAACCTCTGAAATACGAGGTTTCGTTAGTGCTGCTGGTTATTTAAGATGCCTGATAGAGGATTTCTCTGAACTCGCCGGCCCTCATACTCACCATTCCGTTGGCCAAAAAAATTCAGCCAGTTATTTTGACAAAAGAATCGATAAGTTCTTAAAATAAAATCAAGGAAGCTTTGATTACAGCTCCCTCTGTTAAAAATTTAAACTGGCAACCTCCAATTATTATAGAATCAGACGCATCTCAGAAATTTGTTGGCGCTGTGCTTTTACAACCTCATTTACACCAAACAAATGATAATCGTTCCTTTTTGCATCCTGTAGCATACTTCTCTCGAAAATTAAATGAAACACAGCAAAGATATTCTGTACAAGAGACAAAACTTCTGTGTTTACTATTATCATTACAGCATTGGCGGCATTGGATTGAAGATGGTGACGTCACAATCATTACCGACCATCAATTATTAAGATCAATACAAAATAAATCATAACAAACTGCCAGAATCTTGAGATTTCTAGATTCGATAGAACACTACAATTTTTGAATTCTTTATCGCAAAAGAAAAGCGAACGTACTCGCAGATTATCTCTTAAGACCTCAAAACGATAATACTATTATAATTAATACTAATACTAATGCTAATTTTGTACAAGAAGAAGAGCTTCCACCCGATCTAAATCCTGAATGGGATCGGGAAATTTCTGAGATCTATAACAAAAAACTGCACTACATAAAAACTGGTAAAAAAAGAAGTTTTGGTGATCTTCCTAAGCTTTCAGGAGCTTTAATATTTCTCGAAGTTTTAGAATATGAGGACCTATATCATGTAATTAGATTAGTACGTGAATTCAAGAACAGGTATCAGTAGGTAGGACCTTACGAAATGTGAACCAGAGATACTGGCACCGGGAATTGTCATTAGTAGCTAATGGGGTTCTTCGAAAATGCCGTTCATGCCAACAGATGAAACCTCCTGATCCTACTCTCGGAAATCTCAAGCCTATTCAGCCGCCACCACCTCTAACACGATGGGTATCGATCAAACTCAAGTCGGTCAAAGAATATTGCTCAATGCCATCGAATATGCCACTGTCACGGAACAGGATGTTTACATCCATCACGTGATATATAATCAAACACGTAACTTTCAATGTATATAACTTGTCAGAGACCAGCGATAGTTCCTTTTCTTGTTTAAAGACAATCTAACTCACCAGATCTAACATTGTCGATCTAGCATTTATCCCATATCATGACAACCACTGGATGGCTAGAGTCACGTATTGTCATAAATGCTGATTTTACATGTACAATACCACTATTGCTTTGTGCTTTTTCAAATGTTTGGAAGCCCAAAGCAAATAATAAGTGACAATGCGAATTGCTTTACTGGAAATGAAGCAAAGAATTTTCAAAAATAACACAAACTTATCAAGATTCATACTACTCCATATCGACTTCAAAGAAATGGTAAAGACGAACAGATAAACGGAATTTAAAAGGGCATCTTAAGTCGTACTATTCTCGATAATAGAACAATGCCTTTTGCCACTGCTTTTGTAAGAGCTGTTTACATTTTCAACAGAAGAATCTCACCACTGGGATTTAGTCCGGCTTTTCCTTTTATCTGGTGTACAACCCCTGGAAGAAGAACTGTCAGATCACGGGCTGACTTGGTAACTGGAGACGAAGAAGATATAACGGTATATTTGGAACAAAGTATAGCAAGGGGTAGAAGGTAATGAAGTTGACAAAGAACTAATGCTCAAAGTACTAAAGGTTCAAGGTAACACTTAAGCTAAAGTAATTTTGTCTCGACATTGTTCTAGAATTTTTTGCATTCTTATTACAAATTCCGGGATATTGCGACGTGATGAAAATTCAATTTCAGATCTAAAATCCAACCGAGGGTGATGTCCGAAAGAGGCAAAGAACGGTGTTACTCAGGTAGATGTGTTAACACTATTATTGCAACAAAATTCTGCTAATGACAGTTGTTAGACCCAATTATCTTGATGGTGATTAACATATTGCCTGAGGTAAACTTCTGAAGTCTTGTTCATTCTCTCGGTTTGACCATCCGTTTCTGGGTGATAGGAGGTAGATAGTTTGTGATTGATTTTTCATCGGTTGCAAATTTGCTTCCATGTTGTGTCAATGAATGCCCTCCCCTGATCTGATACTAAGGAGTCTGGCAAACCTGCAAAACGAATTACATTATTAAGGAAAGCTTCTGCAGTCTCACGTGCCGTAGGTCCTTCTAATGCGACAATCTACACTCTTTTGGTTAGACGATCAACAACCTCAAGGACAAATCGATATTCATAATCTCTTATTTTACAAAGGGGAAGCGGTCCTACAAAGTCAAGTATTAGGTGTCGGAAGGCATTCTCGGGTGCTGGTAATGGCTGAAGGAAACCATAAGGCTTTTGTACAGAGGGATTATTTCTCTGACAAGATTCACAACCTCGGGCATGTTTTATACAGTCTTTATGAAAACTTGGCCACCAATAAGAACGACTGAGTATTCCATAGAGAGCCGCAGCTCCACGATGACCATATAATGGTGTTTCATGCAATTGTTTCAAAGGAGATTCTTGGGGAGACAAAGGGACATATTCTTTTACTTTTAAGGCAAAAGAGTTTTCCGTCAGTTGGCAACTGGCTAAATGTATATCATTTCGCTTAATGTCCGAATTCTCAATGGCAGCACGAATTTCTTGACAATAGTCATCTTTAATGCAATTTTCTTTCCAATTATCCAAATTGATTTCTAGGGCCGGTAAGTTTTGAATTAGTCGCAACGCTATTTCAGGATTTACGTCAAGCCATCTTAAAATTTGGGTTGGTTTTATTAACACTTGGTGTTTATTTTGGAGAACGATGATCACTGTCTTTCTGTGGCTTGTCTTGTCTAATTAAAGCGTCGGGCTTTCCGTTCTTTTTTTCCAGGACGAAATACCATTGGAAAGTCATAATTTGCGAGTAATTCGTTCCATCTAACTTGTCGACGATTTAGCTTCTTTGACGTCGTGAAATATTCTAGATTCTTGTGGTCGGAAAGAACGAGGGTAGAGGCTTCCACTGATCCGAGCTCTGCTGTCCATGTTCCAAAAGTAATCACAATAGCCAGTAACTCTTTGTCAAAAATCTCATAGTTACACTCTGCGGGTAACATTTTTTTTTAAATGAAGGCAACTGGTCGGAGAATATCGCTGTCATCATACTGTGAAAGGACTGCTGCTGTGACATAATCCAAAGCATCGATTTCGAGAATAGTTTTTCGTTTTGGATCAAAGTGCGACAACATACTTCCTTCTTTGAAAGCTTTTTTGATTTTACGAAAAGATTCTACACAATCATTTTTCACAAGAATTTTGTGTCTTTTTGTGTCAATTTCGTGATAGGTGCGGCTAGTCGTGAGAACTCTGGGATAAATCGACAGTAGAAATTCGATTTTACTGTAACATCATTATGGAGCGGACTGTACTAATTTAGTATTGATCGAATCTCGTTAGGAATTATTTACGATTCTCTTGAGATCTTGTAATTAACCAAAAGATTAGGGAACGACTTGAGGGACATCCCCTGATGTCTAGAAAAGCATACCGGTCTGTTTAATCCTTGTAAATTTTGCACAATTTAGTACAATACCACATAAAATTCATAACATTCAAGTCTAAGGATAAACATCTGGGATATGCCCTGTAATGAGATAAAACAAGAACATATAATATATGCAGTACTACTAACGAGTGTGTACTGTGGAGAGTCACTTAAGATTTATGTAAGATTATACCCATGCTATTAATTGTACTATTTATTGAAGTCATCGAATTGGAAGAAATGAGAATACCTAATGAATCATCTTATCATTCTTTCATTGCACCTTTGTATTATCAATCTCAAAGTACTGTAAAAATCTTGAAGTTTGATGAGCAAAATGTCGCAGACAGTGAATGAAAGCCTTATAGGATTCAGCATTGGTAAAGTACTGCTTGGCTTTGGCTTGAACATTCTTATTTATGTGCCAAAGACAGATCATAATAGATGCACTTGGAAATGTATTCTCGATATCATGTATCAAGGCAAGCTCCCGATCAACAACCACTACTAATTTCGAAGGTTCGAAAAGAGAGCTAAAGCAATCCCAAAAAACTGTAATAGAGCCCGGGAGTATTTTTCTTCATTTTCTTTTGAGAGTAAACAGAAAGAAAGTGACACAGTCTAGGTAGTAGGAGTAACGTCAGCCTCGTTAAGGAGTGGCTTTTTTTTTTGTTTGTCTTGTAGGTTGAATCCATAATTAATAAAGCGTTGTACATGAAATTCCGAGCCAACAATATCGAAGCCCTAGGTGCCATAAAAAGAGATAGAAGTTTACCATTTCCACCTTTTCGGACTCGATGGGAAAATTTGTCGATTTCCAGTAGATTTAGAAGTGCTTCAATTGGAAGTCAGCCATTTAAAGCGGATTCTCTGGCCCTTTGCTTGGCGTTCTGAATGTCTTTTCTTACAACAATACAATCCAGATTCTCACGACCCAGTGTTGAGAGGACAGATCGAGGAGGTGTCCCGGCAGTTGTCATCGTCGCAACTGTCTGCTCCTGTTGTGTGTCTACTTTAAGATGACTTGAACAGACCGCGGGATTTGTCACAGGATCGTGACCATGATGCTCGGAAGGTATAATCTCCAAAACCCACAAGTTATTGACTGTTAGTGTTTCAAACTCTCTTTTGATAATTGATTCCCAGTTTCAGTTAGTTCTAGTGGTTGAAGAGTTTCGCAAAACTCCTGCTTGATCTTTAGGCGATGCGCGGTGAACGCATTTTATCCAAACTTTTCGTATCTCGCTTCTTTTATCCAATACTGAGCGTGCACGACCGGCTGCTAAGCCATGATGCCGACAGAAGCTTCGTAATGCTGCTTCAGCTTCGGAGAGAGACTGGTAGGTTGTGTTTTGAGTGTTTTGAAAAGCCATGATGCTGATTGAATTATTGATTCTAAGCTGGCAATAATACTATTTTCTAACTTGAGTCAGTAAGCAAATTTATGAAGCTGATTAGCGAGACGTACAGATCAGAAAGATAATGGACTCATGATCGACAAAGAGAAATCAATGTTTAAGATATCAATGATCAATGATTAAAGTTTTAACAAGTTTGTCTACAATTTGATTACGATTGTTGTTCCAAAGGAGGCTTGTTTGTTTACTTAGCATTAGAATAAGGAGACTCGCTGCCTTACTACCGGCAGCACATAAGTTACTAGTACATTTCCTTATGCACAAATGGCTGGGATATACTGTATTATTCGTAGCGGAATAGTACAGCGTCTAGTAATGTTGTGCAATTCTAGTGCAAAAACTTACAAGGAATATTCTAAGACAGGGAATATCCATACCGATAATTTCGTAACTGGTAAATGTGTGAATTTGGTGATAATATATACTAAATTTAGCATAAATTACAAGGATTAAACAGGCCGGGATGTTTCTCTAGATATCAGGGGATGTCTCTCGAGCCGTTCCCAATAGTTATCAAGAAATCTAAAGAAGCATTGAGATGTAGCTTATGATAATCCAGATTGTTGGTATATTGCAACTAAATAACCGCAAAAACAAAAACTATATTTTCGTATAAAGAAGTCGAGGAAAGAATAATCAATATGTCATTGAAATCATTAAGATCCCATGAATGAAAAACTTGTATTTCATCAATAACTTGGATAAATATTAAGAAGGAGCGCAACAGATTAATGCTGTGAACTGTTTTTGCTTGTCCATTTGATTTGCTGAGAAGATAATTAGTTATACTTCAGGATTGAAATAGAGCACAACAGACTGGATAGCTTACCAGCTATGTATAGATCACCATTCGCTGAGCATCATGGTAATCGCAGTCGTCCCCTTTCGTCCGAATTGAATTCATATGACCTCGATGATATGGCTTCAAGTGAAAGACACACTACATCTCCATTCCCTCAATCATCGTTCTATCGTTCTCAAAATGAAAAAGATTATCCCAATAATACTGCTAGGAAATCCGAAGCTTCAAATAGTCTTTCACATTCAGAGTCTTACGTTTCCGGACGACTGAGACCCGTTAAAACTCCGCCTTCGATAACCCGAAGCTTACTGCTACGGAAACCCATCACGCAGTCGGAAATCGTGCCTCTAAACTTCCGAAACAGGACTAATATGCTTGATCAATTACTTGCGTCATATAGAAGGGAGAAAGCTACTCAGGCTGATATTCAACATTTACTTGATGCCCAGTCTGCCGCATTGTTACAAGGTTATGATGAAAATGGAGATGATCTATCTGATAATAGCTCTAGAATATCGATAGATAAGAAATGGCGGAATGGTAGATCTCCTAGAGTCATTCCAGTGCGACAACCACAACAAAAACCGATAGGGCTCCGAGGAGCAAGAAATGGCTTAACAGCCAAGATAGAAGAATTGATTTACATTAAAAGAGAGGAGATAATTGTTTATGAACATGAAATTTCAGTGAGGAATGATGCCATAACTATAGCAAAAAACTGGGAGATAAAGCTGATCAAATTGAATGAACAATTAACTAATTACTCCGACGATAGTAATTTTGAAATTCGGAGGGACGAAGATGATAATAAAGAAAAATCGGAAATTACTAAACTGAAAGAGGAAGAAAAAACGGTGGAAACTAAAATATATCAGCTTGAAGATGAGTTAATTCAATTGAAGGCTAGGCAGAAATGGATTAAGGGGCAAATAGATGAGATTGTAAATAAAAGAGAAGCCCGACTCAGTAGTTACCGTGGTGCACTACGTAACGCTGAATTTGAGATCAAAGAATTCCTAAGTAATCCTCCAGTTCCAAATTCATTTGTAATGGGAGAAGAGAAGAGCTTCACTAAGTTTCCAGTTAATAAGGGATCCCTAACTATGGCAATAGAATGGTGGAAGAAAGAGTCATCCCAGGCAAGCTTGTTGAAACAGAAAGCTGAAAAAGAGAAAACAGCTTTGGAAGAGGGGATCCAGGTATGGGAGTCTTCTATTCAAATCATTTCTGAATTTGAGAATGATTTACGAGAAAAACTAAAGAGTGAAAGAACAATGGATGTTGTCGATTTCAAAGATCAAATAACGAGGATAGATTCCATTATCAAAAAGCTTGAGGAGAATTTGCTCACGGCAACAAGAAGGGGATGGAATTTATTAATTTGTGCGATTGGGGCTGAATTGGAAGCCTTAAAAAAAGGGCAAAATATTCTAAAAACATCACTGGACATATCAGAAAACGAATCCAGTCTTAAAACACGTGTATTTGGCGGCAGTGATGCCAATAGTTACTTCTATGATATGGATGGTGATGAGAATACAAGAAAAAGCCTAGAGCGAGACCTGACAGAAGACGAAATATCTAGGACTTCTAGTTTCAACAACCAAATCAAAGATTCTGGATGATAGACTGACTGACGATGACTCTATTAAAGTATGGGAATGCTCTTCGGCATTTACCTGTAAAAGAAGCTCAAAGCTATGCTAGTACTATATACAACCTCGTCACATTACTGTGTATATCACAGCTAGTAAAAGTGAAGATAAACGGCAAAGATCACTTATATCCATAAGACACATGCTGAAGCTATATATTTACTCGCATTGATTTTCCCACATAAATATTTGCCACATTATCATGAGGACTTGGGTATCAGCAAATATGGGAATATTACTGCACAAAAATCTCCTCCCGCTTGACCTTAATGTTTAAACACAAACAGCGTCATGTTCTCTAAGCATTTAAGTCAGCCTTCAGTACTTTTACTTTTATAAGCTTTCTCAAGTCAAACAAATAAATTGTATTAAGCACGGAGAGTCCATTAATCTAAGCCTAAGTCTTATCCAACAATCCTCCCAGTTCTACTTTTGTCATCAGCTGTAAGTCATGTCTAGCATAATCTTTTTTTTGCTGATTTTGATATCCAGTTTTCTAAAAATGATTTTTGCTGATAGTTTTATAACAATTCAGCAATTGAGTTCCTCAAGCCAAGGAGTGATTAGTTAAGCTACCTAAGCTATGAGCTTTAAGCATATACAAATCTTAGAACAATCTGTCAGATATATGATCTATGTCATAAAAATTTAATCTTCTCGGCGTCTTGAGAAAAAAGTTAAGTTATTATGCCCACAAAACTTTTGCGAGCTATCTTGAGTAAGGGTAAAAACCCTCCTCGTAAATCTCACTTATAAAGAGGGATGATTGAAGTACATCACTTCTACATTTGTGTAAATTTTCGTGATAACGTGTTTACTGTATATCCTACGTCCTGTAGGTATATATAAGATCTGTTATCTTCATAAGGTTTGATAATCGCTAGGTTATCCATTTTTCAAAATGCTAACTGAATTTGAGATTGCTTTGCATCTGCATTTGTCTAGCTGCAGCATTCTTACCTAGCACTCAATTTGTCTTTATCTTCAACTTTAGATGCCAAGAATTTGACTAAATCTGACATGCTGTAAATAAACTCTTATGGATTCATATGTAGAATGACCTTTGTTGGAGCTGTACTAAGGCTGTCAATTTATTTATAAGTTTAGACATTTAGATGTACAAAGTATACATCATCTATATTTACAACGTACACTATACTGGCGTGAATCATTTATCCTTTAATCTCCTAAACGCCATATATCCCATACTTAAATTTAAGTTCAGTACATTTTTCTTTGAATCTTTAAGTTTAAAATAAGATTCAATTCTCCTTATTATACCAATCGGATTGTGGTTTAAAGTCTACCCAGATTAATGTTTCCTCTCGAACCAGCCACTTGAACCTGCAATAGCCACTGATTTATCCATCATCCATTCACCAACACCGAGATATCTATCAATCCAATTATTTATATTCTTGTCTTCACTGAGACTATCTTTTTTAAGTCTAAATTCGAGGTACAAAATAATTAGTCACAAATATTGACAACAACACGTCTTTGAATTTTTTTCAAAACTTTCTTTTCTTTTATCCATTGATATTTTTTTTCCCTTCTCTTAAAGAAAAAGGTTGTAAATTACTTTTCCTAAAATCCGGAAACTTTCGCAGATAGGGACGGAGGGTAATCTAAATAGATGTGAGAGAGTAGGAAGTTACGTACGTTAAGCCCGTTGTTCTCCTCATACCAGCCAATATAGTCGAAACTAAAAAAGAAGATTTAGTTAGAAATGAAGACACACAAAATAATTCAAGAGTGAAGGATATCAGATGGAGGGAGGGTGATGGATCAAAAAAACTCTCCCAAGTTTTTTCTGAACAAGCAAGACTGAATAACAATTAAGTAGGAAAACTTTGATGGGAGCGCCTACTCAGTAAAGCATCGAAGGCATAATGAGTTATTCTTCCAATCTTTCCCCATAAACCCAGAGTTAGTATATTGAGAAGCTGATCATATCAGGAAAACTTTTGTCACAAAAGAGATAGCTTCCGGCAAATTCACGCTTACCATTTTATTTCTTTATCGTTTTTTTCCCTGAAGAGTTCTTTTGTCGATAATTCCCTCTAAGATCTTCTAATTGAGTATCTGTGTTTAGGTATCTTTTTCAACTTCAAAGATAGATTCAATAATGTTGTTTCGATATGTGGAAATTGGTGTCTTCTAATTCCTCTTCTGTATATCGTATCATAAAATGGAAGAAAGAATCTTATTTAATCATATGATTCCAAGATTCGTAGTACTAATGTGATTGTTTTTCTTTCATGTCAAAATTTTGTATATTCGGGAGGTTGGCCTTCTTTCTTGATGTCTAGGGTCGTAGTGAGGGGTGGCGGGGGGAATATGAAGAAAAGTGCCGGCATACCATAGCTCAATGCGCGATCAAAATTGCTCTGCATTTAGAACAAGTGAATCTAAAATTAGATACCACACTACTAAAATATGCCATCAATACGAGCATGACCTTTAAAAATTCTTCGTTATCAAATATTCAGTACTTCTAAGAACTTGTTAATGTAGAACAACATTTCAAATGTCATAACTCTCTCTCCCTACTGAAAGCAAAAGTAACCCTTAAAAAATTGTCTAATATTGCCTGGGAATTTGAATGTTTCCTTCGGCGCTTGAATTATCGGCCGACCAGCCTGAAGTTTAAATAGAGGCAAAAACGACATTTTATCATGTACCCGAAATGCAACCCTAAGATATTGGAATAAATTCTATTTGGTGTTTGAATATCAACCGTTGTGTACAATTCTCAATTCAACACTACAACAGCCAGCCAGCTTAGCTACGCAGAAAACTTCTTTTCTCGCTGGCGAAGAAGGTTCTTTCTTAGACAACTGAATATTCTCCAGCTAACACATTTTTTCGTAATCTATTCTGGAAATAATATCTTTAAGGGCAAAACGAATACCCCGGATGTAGAGAGACTGCTTCGAGAGGTATCATGAAGCTTCTATTAACAGCTAATTGTGGGAAAGATTGAGACATTTTAAATACAATAGCTCAAAGGTGAGATTTCTGAATAAGAATTAAAGATTAGCATCAGCAACTCTCACATATATATGTCACGACTGTGATCGTGAAATTGTTATACGAATTTTGTATAAAAGCAAGTACTGAACGATTAGGAAATCAGGTTGAACTCTTTGCAGTAGCAAACAGAGACCAGAATAAACAGCCTCAATGCTGAAGGTTTAGGTAAGATTATACAAATTAAAACAAAATGTCTAGGTAATGGGATGAAGTTACTCTCTGAATATTAGCCAGAATACGTCATAACTACAGTTCACCCTCTTAAATCTTTGGGTCCAGTTAACCCCTACCGTGCGGGCCGGTTCAAGCGATGATAACCTTTCACGAAGAACGTAATTTACTGCGTCAGTGATGATGAAATTCTACTCGCACAGGAAGATTGATTCTATCAAGATGATCAATGTAACAAAAGATAGATTACTGTTTCTTCAGCGTTTACAAGCTTCGTTGGTGACAGTTTTCGTCTCATTTTACCACATCCGCCAATACCCCTTGAACGTGAATACGAAGATGATCGCGCGGTAACTTTTCTTGCTAATGTAGCCAGTTTTGTATTCTAATTAACCCTCATAAATTCGCAAGTAGCTGAGAGTTTTTCTTCCCTTTTTATTTATCTTCAAAATAGATGTTTGAGAATTGATGCTGTATGAGCGGACCTTATTTTACATGAAATAAATAATGTGTGAACAAGTTTGGTGCGCGCTGAGTTTAGTTTCTGAGCCCAAAGCGGAACTGAAATAAAATGGGGTACGGCACGAGTAACAGGCTCACTTTTAATTTTGATGTTTCAGAAATTTCAAAATAGGCCAATGGGAATTTTATAAAAACAGAATCTAATTATGTTCTTTTCCAACTTGAAAAAAAAAGCTTAGCATTTTTCATTCGCTTAACTATGTTTCTTAACAAGCGAGTACAAGCTTCACTTAAACTGTAAACAATTGATTGATTGGACCAGAATCAGAGCTTCAGCCAATCATTATCAATCTCTTCTCCTAAAGCAGCCCAAAGCAGCTAGCCTAGCTTAGCTATCAGTCTGCCCTGTTGTCCACGACTCGAGATTATCCCTTACAAATTTTAAACTATCTGTGGATACAACTGATTCGTGAGAGATAGATTAAATTAAAATAAAAAAAAAGCTCCATAACCATATGTCATGGATCCTTTTCATTCTCCCAACTCTCGGTGCCTGTGTTTGTAACTACAATGTCATGTAAAAACTAAACTTCGTGAATGTGCTAGATATAAAACTATCCCCTCCTTTATTCGGATGGTTGCAGTCCAGTAACATAACATACTATTTGTCCATTTACTTACTATATATATATATATATATATATTCAAGTAGCTGGATATTTACCTTAACATTTAAATAGCCATCACGGTGTTAACCATTATCTGATAATCCTCCATTCCCATTTTGTTGAGGCGGCCGAGACCCCAGCCAAATTTTTTTTTATTTGACGCAATCCAACACTCAAGTGATAAGATTAGCGTAGTACTTGCACACTTTAGTCATTCGAGAGTCTGCTTAATTAACAGCTTCCAGAACACCGGTATCTCTTGAAATACTCACATACATACATATAAATAAACTTTAGTCAAGTTAAATTATGGTCTCTTCTATGAATCACCTTACGAGTTCTACTCGCATAGAATGGCTATCCCAGCTTGATACTGAATATGCTACCTCGAAAAACTACCGACGAACATCAATCATTTGTACAATCGGTCCCAAAACTAACAATGTAGAGGCCTTAAATGGGCTTCGAAAAGCCGGCTTAAATGTTGTTCGTATGAATTTCTCTCATGGTTCACACGAGTATCATCAATCAGTGATTGATAATACACGCGAGGCTGTAAGAGTCCAAAGTGGACGTCCTGTTGCTATTGCACTTGACACAAAGGGCCCTGAAATAAGAACTGGTAATACAGTTAATGATGAGGATATTCCTATTACCGCTGGTACTGAGATGAATATCACTACTGATGAAAAGTATATGACTTGCTGTGATGATAAAAACATGTATGAAATTACACCTGCTACTATTTAATCAATTATCTCAATAATCAGAAAAGCTAATCTAAAATTAGGTATGTTGACTACAAAAATATTACAAAGGTTATCGAACCGGGGCGTACTATTTACGTTGATGATGGTGTACTTGCTTTCGAGGTACTCCAAATTGTCGATGATAAAACTATCCGTGTTCGATGCCGAAACAATGGCAAAATATCTTCTAAGAAAGGCGTCAATCTACCTAACACTGATGTTGATCTTCCAGCATTGTCAGAAAAGGATCAGGCAGATCTTCGATTTGGTGTTAAAAACAATGTAGATATGATATTTGCCTCATTTATTCGCCGTGGTGAAGATATTAAACATATACGTCGTGTTCTGGGTGAAGACGGCAAAAATATTCAAATTATTGCCAAAATTGAAAATAGACAAGGACTTAACAATTTTGCGGAAATATTAGCAGAAACCGATGGCGTTATGGTTGCCCGTGGAGATTTGGGAATTGAGATTCCTGCAGCTGAAGTTTTTGCTGCTCAAAAAAAGATGATTGCTATGTGTAATATTGTCGGAAAACCCGTAATTTGCGCAACGCAAATGCTCGAGTCTATGATATATAACCCTCGTCCTACTCGAGCTGAGATCAGTGACGTTGGTAACGCAGTTAGTGATGGTGCTGATTGTGTTATGTTGTCTGGTGAGACAGCTAAGGGAAGCTATCCAAACGAAGCTGTGAGAGAAATGCATGAAACTTGCTTGAAAGCTGAGAATTCAATCGCATATGTGTCTCATTTTGAAGAGCTCTGTAGCTTAGCTCAACGCCCCGTCAGTACCACGGAGTCATGTGCTATGGCTGCTGTTCGTGCATCTCTGGATATGAACGCAGGTGGTATAATCGTTCTTTCTACAAGTGGCCAAAGTGCCCGTCTATTGTCGAAGTATCGTCCGGTTTGTCCAATCTTTATGGTGACTCGAAACCCGAGTGCTTCTCGGTATGCGCACCTTTATCGAGGAGTTTATCCATTCCTTTTCCCTGAAGTGAAACCTGATTTCAATAAAGTTAATTGGCAAGAAAATGTTGATCGACGTATTAAATGGGCAATTGTGGAAGCTATGAAATTGAAAGTCTTAAATCAAGGCGAAACAGTGATTGTTGTGCAAGGATGGAAAGGTGGTATGGGTAACACAAATACACTCCGTGTTATTAAAGCGGATGAAAATCTCGGCCTCGGCGATCTTGATTAATTCTCAAAGTAGAGCTGCTGTTAGAGCTGGTCTCCACCTTAAGAGCTAATGACTGAACAGTTGTTATGTTATTGATATATTGAGCTCGTTTTACTCAAGAAGAACATATGTAAGTCTATTTAGCAATTGGGACACTTATGATCAAAAAATCTTGTTTGTAAACTCTAGCATAATTTAAAAATGAGTAATATGAAAATCAAATGAAAAAGCATTTCTACTTTTCGATCAAGTTAAAAAACGTATTTGTAAGTCCAAGCACCCCCCCTCTAATTGATACCATTATGAGATACTCAAGCCGCTCTGGATTACGAGCCCGTAGCAAATGATCTCAAATTTATTTATATACGAGGTATTTCATAATAACACCCGATTCGAAATTCTTGTGAATTTTATTTTTATCATAACGCAGCATTTTCATTGCTAGCACAAAAGCCCAACTATATGATAATAGGGACAACAGATATTCCCATAAACTGGCAAAAAGCTATGTAAATTTAGTCTAACTTCACTTTTCGTTGCTACTTCAAAAACGACAATAGTAAATTTTATACTCTCAAAAAGGAATGTATGACTTGGAATATGTGCTAGTATGGTTACATGCTAGTACCCATCGAAATTAATAGACACATGTATAATAAATAATCCAGAAAGATCTTGGGGATACTTAGTAAATTTCAGAGTGTCGCCATGGCGAAAGGCCCAAGCCAGCAAAAAAAAAAAAAAAAAAAAAAAAAGAGATTTTGATTATCAGTAACACGGGTATATCTTACAGGAGGAGTTGAGGAGGGAGAGGGACGTGGCTGGGACAAGTCTCTAGGGATTAGTATAAATAACGATTACGTTACTCAGATCTAATGTAGACTCCGCGATACTGTCAAGAATCCGAGAACTCGGTAGTGTGACGAGGAACAAGGACAAAATCAAGTTCAGACTAATGATATATAAGTTAATTAATTTTATCTAACAAGGAACAATAAAATCTCCAAGAGCAGTAATTATCGATATTAGATACGACAATACTTAGGGTCTTGAGTAATATGTATTGTATGGCGGAGGATATATTTGAGTTAGAATGCTTTGGAACAATCATAAATGATAGAATTTCATTTTTTTTTTCATTTATTTTACATTTGACGCCAAGCAGGCTCGCGGGTGAAGCCCGACCTTGAGCCTTCCCTGAGGGGCATTGGACGTGCATACGCATGCTGTTAAGGTTGCAAAACATGTCAGCTCGTGCCTAACTGATCAATTCTATTTACATTCTGCTTATCTATCAACAGTATCGATAGAATATACAATTAATGAGATGTCAAGCTGGTCTGCGCTTATCACGTGGAACTTAGGCTAGCATTGGAACCTGACGGTTAGAGTAAGCCAAGACTAAAATATTTAGTAATTTTAACAGCTCACTATAATGAGACTCAACTATAATCACACAGTTGCTCAGTCGCTCGTGAGAATTGAATAAAAGGAGTAATTACATTTTAATAGTGTACCATTAGTAGATTCAAATGAGAGTTAAAAATCATTATTCAGTTGTGGGAAAAAGAAGCAGCGGAGTAGCAAGAGAAGTCTCTGATTAGGTCTTAACCAGTCATCAAACTAATCTTTTTGCAGCTAATAGCTCTGATTTTTTATCAGAGTATCTTAACGAATTTTTTGATTTCCGCACATAAACATGTTGCGCTTTGGTGATTATCCCAAAAATGACCAGCTCTTGCTATTTCGACGAACTTAAACTTACTCAGTTCCTGTCCGTTTTCGGGTAAAGCAAGTTTCTCGGCCCAGTTCCGTATAGTTTTGGAGCTGACATACACATCATTTTCACCATATATTGCCAAAGTTTGGTTGAGTTTCAATTTAGTATCTTTGTTAGTAAGGATATTTCTTTGACTCCAAGGCTTGAATGACCAAAGAGTAAGTAAATCACATACAATACCTTGAATTGGCGAAACAAGTAGATAAGCAACATCAAAGTTCCAGTATTCTTGAATTTCCGGCAGCTTCTCTTTCAATTTAGGTAATTCGTTTACATATAACTCATGACTAAAATCCTGGGATCTATTACTCCTGTGGACATCAGGTGATGATTTTTCTTGCGGAATATTTGACCGGATATCATTTGAGCTTTCCTCGAGTCTTTTTTTATCAGATGATGTAGAATTTGGGGAATGATAAATATTGTTCAAAGATTTGGGGCTATTGAACGAAAATCTGCGCCGCTTGGCTAGGTTCTTAGCTTGTAGACGTATTTTACCATGAATCGAGTCCGCCGGAGGCGCATGGAATGGTGCTAAGACAGATTGAATAGTGGCAGGAAGAGACATGGTTATAAGTGCACCATAAGAATATCCCGCCAGGAGTAGTCGCGTAGGTGAAGAAAGTTTAACATCGGATTGATTTTCGCCCAAAAAGCCACTCTCTTGAGAATTCTGAGTATCTATTTGAAAGTCGTCTTTTGAATTAGTCTCAAGTTGATTATATGGTGGAAGTTGTGGTACACGGAGGTAGTGTAAATAGCAAGCTATGAAACCAATAAAAGACATGTAATCATTTTGTTCAGATTTACTCTGCCATGATGTAGATCCTTCGGATTTCCCTGCGCCACTTTGATGTGAGGAAGTTAGCAAGAAATTATGGACTAAGCTGAGTAATAGGTCTAACCGAAAATTGAAGGTTCCCACTAGGTATCCTTCATTTAAACATATCGAAGCAATCTGGCTCACAACATAATCATCCATAGACCCTCCAAGCGCCGTGTAAGGATGAGCCACAATTACAGCTTTTCGACTCAAACATCTAGATTGTTTGATGGAATCTGGATAACTAATCTCTGGATGATAGACACGACATTGAATTTTTATACCATCTTGCAGCGAAGGGATTAGAAAGCTTAGAGTAGGCTCAGGAAGAGGTAACGATGCCATATTGTTGGTGACAGGATGCCTCGCAAATCAAAAAAAGGAAGTAGTGATTTCAATCAAAATTCAATGAGCAATAATCATAGTAAAGCAATGAACTAATTTCTTGTTTATGTATATTTGAATGTTCTAGCAAGAGATTGAGATAAAACATCATGAATTATCACTAATAGTTTTATCATTAGAGACCGAAGTCGCAATGCATAGCGGGCCTAGTACCTGAGGTCTATAGTAAAATACAGTAGTTAGGTCGCGCGTCCCCTCCTTTCAATACCCCTTTTAACCCCAACCGCAATTTTTGAACATAGCTTCTCTTGATTATGAACGACACTAGTCATACAGCCTCCTATCAAAATTCTGTTGATAGATTTATCATTCATTAATATGATAGAGCACTAAATTTTCGAGCCCAGCAAGCAATAACAGCTGTAAGAAACGGCTATCCAGCTCATAAAGAACTTCCTACCAACAAGGAGCGGAGCGGAAGGGTCACCGCCCGAGCCCAGCCACAGTTTGGAGAAAGCGATCTATTAAGGAAATGATCAATGGAAAGCAAAGGGAAAATAAAATTAAAAAATTGCGTTTGCTTTCCTACTAATTCTAGAATAACTTGGATACGAAAAGATGCTGAGTTGTCTACCCTAACAATATACGAATAATCATAGCAAGTGCAAGGAGTAGTCATAGGATGATTATAGAACTATCGAGATAGCCTTACTAGCGTCAATTAATCCGTTACTAGACCATCCAATACCCATGCTTTGAGACCTGACTAACATAATTAAACCGAGAATGCCAAACGAACGGCAGTTATGCATTGCATAAACGTAGGTTAGGAAAGACCTATAATCCTAACAAATGAATAGCAGAAAACTGAGTTCAAAATATTCAATAATATGAGGCACATCAAACACTAGCTTCTTTTGACTCTCGTTGCTTATACTCATCAGATCTTCTGAACTTTGCTAGCCGCATAGGAATAGGGGTAGAGAAGGGAAGACTCTTTTTAGTGCGTTTTTTAATGATATTCCCATCTGTGACAATAAGACGTAGATTTAAGTCACGAGGCGCATATTGTGGCGGCTTGTAAGTCATATTAGTCCTCTAGCCTACGACGGCAATATCCTTATCGACTTTGAGCTGAGTTCACCTGCTCCCCTCAAAGATACGCTACCGTTAACCCAAGAAAAAATGACGACAACAATGACGCGCAGAAAGAAGGGATAATATGGTACAAAACGCTATAACGACGGTAAGAGAAGCCCTTGTCACAATTTAACATGGGCTGCCCACCGGAGCAATGATTAAAAAGTCTTCGAAAGCTAAGTCTGAGGCCCTTCTGTCCTCTACACCGGCAGATTTCAAGTCATTAACAGATTTGTTCTCACTAATCCTCTGATCCATTATACTAGCCAGGAGTGCTCTTGGAGATACATCAGTTACTTGATTACCCCTGGTACGTTAGGATTCTTGAGAGCTAGGCTAGGCTATCCCACAGCAATCTCTCTTTTCCAAGACCTTTCTGACACTCTATGACGACTTTCAATTTATCTCAAGGCATGAATCAAGGGAGGAGTTAGGGAGAAGCTATGGAGGGAAAGAGAGAATTTCTTAAGTATATTAAGGTCTACAACACCCAGCAAAACGTGCTCTCTCAACGCTTCAAAAGAGTAGCTATGTCTTTGGATTTAGTCTTGTGTCGCTATAGGGGGAGCCCTGTACCCATTGGTTTTTGGTGAATTTTCCCCAGCAGCTACAAATCCGAAAATAGCCTTCGTTTAGTTGGCTGGATAAGGGAGATAATGAAGGGCTGAGGGCTCCTCTAAGTGTGTAATTAGATGAAGACTTGTAGGGGTTTTACTGCTGGATAGAGGCTGTAAATGAGGCATAGAAGGGTGTTTTCTAATCCAAGTATAGGTATGCTCGGCTTGTAGCCAGAGAGGACTTAAATGTGTTCAATATTCAAGTGCTCGAATTGCACAAAAAAAAGCGCGGATTTCGACGCCGTCTTATAAAAATTGTTCGAGCTTATACAATTTCGAAGCTCAAAGTAGCAGCTTATTCTGATATAGATTCAACAGTGGCTTTGTAAGCCTGGAGGACTTCGTTTGGAAGATTTTTTAGAGTCATTTTGATATAGTGGAGCTACAAACGTAAATTATGTCAATTATTGTCAGAATTTGTTGGAAATTGTGTGGAAGATTTTTATTTTTAGTAATTACGATTTCTGAAGGTATGTAGATATGGATTGCTTACAATATATCGAAATTTAACTCAAAATAAAAGGTTTGAGGCGTTATGATAAAAATATTAAATAAATAGCATCTTGCTTGAATCAAGCTTCTTGTTGTCCTAGGCAACGCCCGTGAAGCTAAGGTAGGATCAGCCAATTAAAAAGATATGTTTTGATAGGGATAGTATGGATAATACAATCTTTTTCAAAAAGTTAAAGGGCAAATATATTTGGCTCACTGTAAAGAAAAGCTGATTCTAAGATGGAGGGGTTTAGTGTGGAAAAAGGGGAGGAGCGGGGTGAATTTTGTAAGAGTTTCACCGAGAAGTGTAAATTGGCGCTAATTCCTTTATTAGAACGTATTCTATTTTTAATTTAATTTTGATACCCCTGTACAAATCTCGGCTACATGGGACAGCACTGTATAAACCTCCATAAAACTCATTACACCCGCATTTCAAAACCAAAATCGAAACTGTTTTTCCTCAAGTTGATATAAAGTTGATATAAAAAATGTGCGAAAAGGCAAGATCTAATCCGTGAGTTGTTACCTCCCGTTGATCCCTTAATTTAAATTGAAATTAATTATTATAACATTAAGACTACGTCTAGGATCAGTTGCTCCTAACTTTCAAGCTCAAACCTCCCATGGGCCAATCGATTTTTACGAATTCGTTGGCGATGACTGGTGTATTCTATTTTCTCACCCCGAAGATTACACACCCGTTTGCACAACGGAGTTGGGCGCTTTTGCAAAAATGGAATCAGATTTCACTAAACGTGGTGTCAAACTATTAGGTTTATCCGCGAATACACTTCAATCGCATGAAGGATGGATCAAAGATATAACAGAAATTTCGGGTTGTAAAGTAAACTTTCCAATTATTGCAGATAAAGAACGAAAAATTGCTTATTTGTATGATATGCTGGACTATCAAGATACTACCAATGTGGATTCCAGTGGTATGGCTTTTACAATTCGCTCTGTCTTTATCATTGATCCCAAGAAGATTATTCGTCTAATCTTATCCTATCCTGCCTCAACTGGACGCAATACCAATGAAATCCTTCGAGTCATAGATTCCCTTCAGACTGGAGATAAGTATCGCATAACTACACCTATCAACTGGGTCCCTGGAGATGACGTAATTGTCCATCCCAGCGTCAATGATGAAGAGGCTAAATCTATTTTCCCTGAACTACGTATTGTAAAGCCTTATTTGAGATTTACTTCGTTACCAACTGAGAAGACAAACACAACTTCTTAAGATATATTAATTTAAGCATTCTTCAGTGTCTTAAGAAACAAGACAACGAATTTTAGCTTGAATTTTAGCTTGAATCTTTGACGACTCACACATCTATATACTTTCGTTCATATACTATAATTCGAACGAAAAATTATTTGAAACTCTCATATATTTCGCTCGAAAAAAATAGCTCGAATGATTAAATTGATCCAGATAGAAAAAGCTGACAGATACTGATCGTAAGGTAGATTACGGTCCAAACACATCCTCTTGTGGTCTATAATATTATATCACTTTATGCAATCATGGATTTTATAATACTTTAAATCTAAATTTATATTTAATCTTAAATCATTTTTAGTTGTTTCTTCACGTGATGGGCAGCTGGCCAACGCTGTATATTCAAACTAAAATATATTATTTAGAGACTTGACCATAAATCATACCACTGGAAAGAAAGAATATCATATTATTACAAATTAGTTTTCGAAATTCTGCTCCTCATCTTCTCTTCTAGAAATTCTTATTAATTTCCTGACTTTCTAATCACGTGTTTATTTATTAAACATATAACGCCAAGCAGGTTCACGGGCGTAGCCCGGCTTCTTGCCTCCCAAGGGGCGTTTGACGCTACTTACATGTTGAAATACAGATACTCGTTTATAAGCCTATCACCACGGTACACTTTTTTCTGCGACAGAAAGTGAGGTGTGACTTTAGTGGTTGTCTAGACAATATATTGGCTTGTACTTTCTCCTGTTTACATTACTATTTAGATTATTCTACACGAAAGAAGATCATGGTCAATTTTTCTACCTTATTTTTTTTTAGACATATAACTTATTTCATACATAAATGAATATTTTTAATCATATCATTATTATCAATTAGATTTACTGGTGATCTACGCGGGGAACTTGTAAATCTCTGTTCTCAAAGGCTTAATTACTTTTAAAGAGAGTGTTTCGAACTTATTTTATTGTCTTCTCGCTCATTAAAATACTTACATTGGTCAAAATTCTGGAATCACAGATTTCGCGTATAAATACATTTCCGTCATCATCTATTGACTCAGAATCTCAAGATCTAGTTTTTTTTGATAAAGATGAGAGAGAATTATTCAGACTACACACTTTTTGGTAGATTCGACGGCCAAAAAGTCACCGCAAGTAGATGGCTCACAAGATTCAAAATAGACCTCAAAAAAGCACCCCTCAAAAAGCCAGAAGATTCCTTTGAGGCAATTGATATTCTGTTTGAAGATAAAGCAGCGAATTAGCTTGACAACTCTCCCAGATGGAGGAAGGTTGTCGATGATAAGGCAAACGCCACTGAAAGAGATGTCATTGATTTTAAGAAAGCTATCTGCATTTACTTCAAATCCAATCAAGAACTAACTGATCCTAACATACACTCTGATTTGAGAAATCTCGCACTAGGCTAAAATGAACCCCTTGAGAAGCACTATCAGCGTTCTCTAGATATTTCGAGTACAAGTCACTGCCGAGATGAGCCGTTGGCAGAAATAAGGGATGGGTACCTCAAACCTCTAGAAGTTATCTTTTTATTTGGAGTTATCACAGCATTCATTGAAGAAATTCACGATCTCGAATTACGTTCAAATGTTCTATTCAAGGCCAATAATACGTATCACAGCCTACACGGTGCATATGAAGCAATAAAAGGCACTCAAAACTCCATGATAAAATTCAGAGAGATTGAAGCTCGGCTCGCAGAAAAAAATGAGTTGGAGCAATTTAGGCAAATGTATATTCAAGGCAGACCTGTTTCTGCTACTGTTGTAAGGCTTGGTCAATAACATTATGTAGAGCCTGAAAGACAATACTCTCTAAGAAATGCTTTACCTTACTCCCAAATTATCATGCGCCCATAAATACTTATCATAGAGCTCCTAGATATCAAATTTCAAATTATTATTCAAGTGTTCAATTGATGAATGAAAGCCTTGAGAATAAAAGACCTGAGAATCAAAGTTCTAGTCAGAACCCAAGGCACAATGTCTCTAAAAATTATAGAGGTATTGATTCTAAAATTTTGCCCCCTAAGAATCTCTCGAAAAATCCATATGTTAACGGATCTAGATCATGGAATAGATCTTTAGGGCCACTATGTATACGATGTGGTACTGTTGGCCATACTAACCCAAAATACGGGTCCCATGCTAGCTCGTTGCTTGAAAACTGGGAACAAGCCTACCTTAAAAATATGGTTTTCTCGATGGATGCAAATGTGTGCATGTTACAGATCAATGATTCACAGCCTCAGAATATCGGTAAAGATTACAGAGATTTAAATACCTGGAGAGAGAATATGACTCCACAGGTTGAGGAATTAGGATTTGAAGATTTCGGTCGCACCAAGGTTAATAGCAAATCATGTGTAATTGGTTTCAATGACGAAAATTGTGATTCAACGAAAGTAGACTCCAATTTTATAACAGTAGAAGGCCCATCGTATCAAGATAAAACTTTAGTTGAAAGTGAAGCCTGAAACAACTTTTGTTATCTATCTAAATTAGTAGCCTACCTCAATAAAGGAGAAAATCCAGGGAAACATGGAAGAGTCGATATAGAAGACCTTCTAAACCAAGATCAACAAATACCAAAGTCTGCAGAGAAAGCTCATAGGCGTGGTCAGAGAGTACTACAACATCTTCGTGAAATCGTCGGTCGATCAGGTAAAGGACCCATAAACTACACAAAATTGGCCGAAGAGATACGAGTGAACGTGTCATTGTTAGATCTATTCCAGATGTCGCCTGAACTGTCTAGAGCATTTCGGAATCTATCCACTAGAATAGTTCAGAAACGAGGAACAAAAGAACTCAAAGTGAATAGTATAGCAGACAATCATGAAATGCGAAATATAGAGTTCAGTTTTCTAAACAATATTATATCATATGTAAATATGGAGGAGATGGAATTCTGCGTTCCTGCCGTCATCAGAACTCGGAAGGATGGTAAATTTGTTGATATCAAACTACCTCCTTTAGTTGCTCAAGCAGAAACAGGCTCGGATATGGTTGTAATATCATATGGACTGATAAAATACCTTAATTTACCTATGAAACTGCTATCTGAGAATGTAATTAGCGGTCTTACTATGAATTTTGCGAAAGGAACATCCTTACCTCTAAAATATTTCATTTCATTACAAATTAATGTCCTTGGTATATCAAGACATGTTGAAGCATTTGTGAGACCTTGGAATTCCATAAATGAACAAGAATTCCACCTTCTTCTAGGTTTACCTTGTTTACATGATTCCAATGCGAAAATTTATACTAGGGACTCTATCATTAAAACTGATGACCCAATGGATTCACTATTCCAAAACAATTCCTTATCTATACTATGTCAACAGGCAGCAAATACTCAAAGCTTTTACCAAACAAATAAAGAACCGAAACCATCTAATCATTCTCAAGAGTTTAGATCTAATATTATTCAAGGTCCGAAATAGCTAGTGGATAGACGTCCTTTGAAACGTCCAATAAGCAATACCCCCCAATCCCAAATAAATAGCTGGTATCTTAAATCACATATAAAACTAGGGCCATTAAAGCAAGACTAACATGACAAAATAACCCACATATTACATACTTATCTAGATCTAAACTCTATAGAACATTCTGAACTTCCTCCCACAGATCTTTACATACATCGAGTAAGACTATAAGATGGGATCAAGCCTTGGAACAGGGCTAAGCAGCGTCGATGGCCTCCAGGAAAAGAATTCTGGTTGAGACGTATTATTAATGATGGTTTGAAATGTAGTATATACGAACGAACAATGGAAGCTAATGGCGAGCTATCAAATTGGAATATCTAGGCAAATCTAGTTGGTAAGTCTGACAATCCTGGAGAATGGGACAAGTCGCGACTTACTTTCAACTACCGAAATGTAGTAGAAGACATTCCAGGGTGTTTTGTAGAACTTTCTTNAGTATATACGAACGAACAATGGAAGCTAATGGCGAGCTATCAAATTGGAATATCTAGGCAAATCTAGTTGGTAAGTCTGACAATCCTGGAGAATGGGACAAGTCGCGACTTACTTTCAACTACCGAAATGTAGTAGAAGACATTCCAGGGTGTTTTGTAGAACTTTCTTCCACTACTCATGATTACATGGGCCTTCCCATAGATTATTCCATAAATTAGATTAAAACATGGATATTGTGCAATCTCAGTGCATTCTGAAAGTAGAAAATATTTCGCTTTTTCCATAGCCGGCATAGGTCAACTGCAGCCCACTCGAATGCTTCAGGGCTCAATAATTTCAATGTTCTCGTTTACTGAACAGATCTACATTGCTTTGGGTGCCATACCACCTATCAAGACGTATGAAGGATGGGACTCTTTACTAGCTTCAAGTAACCCTCATTCTTTACCACGAGTCGCCTTTTATGTAGACGATATCTTCTCTGGCTCCGAGAATTTTAACCAAGACTACGATATTCTTGAAAACTAATTATTACTGAGGCTTGTATGGGCTAAGCTCAAACTTTCTAAAAAGAAACTTGAATGATTTGTAACTGTTACTGTAGTACTTGGTGTCTTACACAAAGCTGTCGGCATTTTGACTACTAAGCCTGAAAGATGTCAGATGATTAGAAATTTGCCCGTACTAAAGAGCACCACAGATGTGAGAAAGTATTTAGGGGCTGTCGCGTTCACAAGGCGATATGTCAAGAATTTTGCAAAGATTAGAAAGCCTTTGTCAAGATTAACTTGAAATGTTGAATTTGAATGGGATAGTAAAGAGCAAGTTTCGTTTCAAATACTTAAAGAAAAATGTGCCGAAGCTTTTGAAATGCATGAATGGAACTACCGATCCTGTAAGGATGTACACCGATGCCAGTATCTATGGAGGTGGTTATGTCATCACCCAGGAAAGAATGGATAGTAATGAAAGTACCTTTAATTTATGATGCATTTATGTTCAGCAAATCTCAACAGTGGTACGGAATATACCATAAGGAACTTTGCTCAATAGTAGAATTCGCGAGGAAATATTATCACATTTTCCAAGGCTGAAAGACTTTTCTTATATTTACCCATCATAAACCAATAACTTGGTTTCTGAAATCATCCAGATTAGACGTTATATACTCTCGTTGGGCGGCTGAGCTCCGATCCCTCAATATTGATATAGTATGGATCCAAGGCAAGCGTAATGTTGCTGCAGATGCTCTTTCAAGAACTATTTTTCCAAGCTCCGAGTTTAATACACCACCTCTGGAAAAATTTGAGGAAATGCGGAATAGTGAGAACTGTGAACCTCAGTGGGTATGGAAGGACAAGAGAGGAGGATATGAAGAGCAACTTCGACATATAGGTGAACATATTCATGACTCTGAGCTAGAGAAATATTTTCAAGTTAAACCTTCGTTGAAAAATTCCGAAAGATCGTTCACATTTAAATGTCAGTCAACAAAAATTCAGGTATAGGTGAAATCAATGTTTGCTCAAATCTTTCAGAAATTGGCACAGTGAGAAGCTCATTTGGACATCTAATTCCAAATGAAAAATACCTTAAATCAAATTCACATAATGATGTTGCTACTAATTTGACCGATGGATCCTTCCAAGAACATGCATAACAAAAGTTCAGAATGCCACTTTTCTTCGTAAAGCCTCAAGATATCATGCCGAACCTTCTGGAGATCTTTTTATCGGTGTTCTGGGAATTAAGAAAAGGTGTATAGTTCAGGATGAAGTGCCTCAGATTCTTTATAAGGCACATAATAAATCTGAACACTTTGCTAAAGTTATTACTATGAAGCGCCTTAAATTATATTACTGGCCTCGGTTGGCAATTGATGTTCAAGACCATATCCTCGGATGCATTATCTGTGCTAGATTTGGTACAGCCCAAAAATCACAGAAAATGGAACGCGTTGTAATCAGCTCCCCAATGGAATTGTTGGGTATAGATTTCGTAGGCCCGTTTCCTAAAATTCACTCTCATGAATCCTGCTGGATTATTGTCTGTGTTGATTATTTTTCCAGATATGTTTGGGCCGAACCAACTGAGAAGAACGATTTAACACTGTCATACTATTTCTGAGAAAAATATTTTCAGTTTTTGGCGTGCCAGTTGGAATGTATATGGATTACGGGCCTCACTTGGGAAAAGCTACTAAATATCGGGCAAATTCGCAAGAAATAGTTTGGTATAATTCTCCTATTGCTGCCAAGAAATAAACCGGAATTATTGAAAAGACAATTGATATTCTTCAGCGAGTGTTAAAGAAGAAAAGCTCTGATCCTAAAAAGTGGCCAGATTACGTACAGGATTCTATATTTGAAGTCAACAAGCGTGAAATAACCCAAATTTTGCATTCACCGTCAGAAATATTCTTGGAATATAGCCCTGCTGGAGCGTTAGAAACTAATTTTCCTGCTCTATGTACAAAAAAAGTATATATGTAGGGCAGTAAAAAGATATGTTCATAGATAGTCTACTCTATCATTTATAAGTCAACAATCGAGTCCACCCTGATTTTTCTAAAAGGTCTTCTCACTCTTCCTATCCACTCACCAGGAATTTCTCTACTGCTTTCCCTTCAAATCGCTTATGACGACCAAATAAGCATTCTGGTCTTACTGAAACAATGTTTATACTTTATATTATTTGTTCGGTTGGTCTTAGTCCCACCTCACCCCCTTGTCGTACCAACAATAGGGGTAGTCAGACTTGATAATCTGAAAATTTTTAAGCGAAATTCGTATAAAACCCCGTTTCTTTAACCCCTACAATATGTGAGTTTCATGCACGATTTATCATCCTGATCTTAACGAAAATCTCGACTACTCGGTACACTCTGGTTTGAAGCCCAACATCACCATTAATATTAGCCTATTTCGTATTACAAAAAACGTATAATAGTATTTCATATATTTTTATATCCTGTCAATAAGTAAAAGAGAAATAAAGAAGACCATGCCAGTAAATAAGAAGCTACGCTTTTAGAAAAAATGTACGTAGCTCTACATTGATTTTACGCTTATAGCAATATTGTAACACAACCATAAGATTTCACATTTCATTTTTGTAATTTATCGAAATTTCGGGCCCTAAATTCACAATCCATGGAGACGCCAATCGGCCTGTCAAGTTATCGGTTTAAAGCGATAATAGAGGAGGGTGTCTGTAGACTTTCGCTCAAGACATATCGATTTCATTAATACAACTACAAAAAATATTAATCTTACAACAATCTATTCCTGCTAGCGTGGGTTGGTTTTGGTCAGGGATGTAATTGGCTAATAGAATGAGCTAGTGCTGACCCCACTTTCGTGTCTGAGGCCATTATCACATGAATAGGCTCCATAATTCGGTTTCCCGCTCAACAGCGCATTATTTACTAAATAGTTGATACTCTATGTGAGAATATAAACCTCTTCAAATCCTCAGAAAATGAAGATACTGTTAAAGCTTTGACAGAGCTCAAAGAAATTGGTGACAAGTTGATGGAAAAGAAAGGATGGAAAACTATCGACGAAGCCTTCTACGGCATATCTGAGATCTGCTGGAACAGCTTATGCTTTAATATGGGAATTGCTAAATCGCAGTTCACTTGGACTAAATCGCAGTGCGCTAAGCCTTTAATAGAATTCTGCCAAACTTGCTGTATGTATCCC